>PVJS01003103.1:61000-78331 GCA_004027185.1 Glis glis
AAAAAAAAAAAAAAAAAAAAAAAAAAGTTTCAGCAAGAGCTGGGCATGGTGGTGCACTCCTGCAATCCCCATACTTGGGAGGCTGAGGAGGATTTCAGGTTCAAGGCCAGCCTCAGCAACTTAGCATGACCCTTAGCAACTTAGCGAGATACTGTTTTAAAATAAAAAAATAAAAAAGTGGGGGCTGGGTAGAATGGACCTGGGCTCAATCCTTAGTAACAACAACAACCACAACAAAATATGTTAAATGTTCTAGCAGGGACTCATCCTAAATCTATCCTTTAGAGATACTGTTTTCCTCTGGCCTTGGCTTCTATATATGCCCATCATTGGTCAATTAATTAGAAAGAGGCAGCTGAGTTTTGAAAGGGATACCCCTTCCTTCTGGTTGAAGCTATCTCATTCCAGGGTATGCTGCTTGGCACAGAGTTCTGTCTGGGTTTCACCCCACTGGCTCTCTTAGTGTAGGACATTCTTTGCAAAGGTATGAGTAATTCTCTAAACTCCTGCTTAGCACTCTAATTTTTCCTTTAGTTACAGCCCAGATCAAGACAAGCTAAACATTCTTAATGTTTCTTTAAGAAAGAATCTAGGATTATAGAAACAATTTTCCACTGGTCACTGTGGGGATTACAAACTCAAAGGCATATAAAGACCTAGTATGTTATGCAAAAGAAGGAGAGTCAGTAGGGACATGCCCAGCTGAAACAGAGCAGCTGCTCCTTATGATACTACTTTTTTCCCAAGAGCTTTGAAAAATCCAGATATTTATATGGATAGCACTTTTTTTTCCTTTTAGTGCTGGCTAATGTAATGGAAAATTAACATAAAATGCAAGGAAATGTTACATACACAACAAAATGTCTCCAGGACAATTTGTCCCTCAAGTTTGCATTTGAAAATCTCCAGGCAGGTAGTTTTAGAGGCCATGTTACTGTGCCTCCGTTACATAGCTCATACAGATAGGATCCTTGGACGTATCCTGAGGTCTAGGGCTAACTCCTTGCCTTGCTCTATGTATACCTGGGTGGAAATTACCTACCCCTATTTATATTAAAATAGATCTCCCATCTCAGAGGCCAGGCTCAAGATCCAAGTGTGAAGAGAGAAGAGATTTCCCACCTCATGTAAACTTAAAGCATACACTCAATTCATTTGATCAGTATCAACTGTGACCACACACAGACAGACAGATGTAGGTGTGTCATGGAATTTATTACATGTCTAGGAAACATATTTTTTTTAAGCTGGGCACAGTGGCATATGCCTGTAATCCCTTGGGAGGCTGAGACAGAAGGATTGCAGGTTCAAGACCAGCCTCAGCCCCTTAGTGAGATCCTGTTTCAAAATAAAATATGGATGGGCATATAGCTCAGGGGTAGATCACACCTGGGTTCCATTCCTAGTACTACAGAAATAAATAAAGTAATAAAAATTAAAAATAAAAAGTCTGGGGATGTAGCTCAGTATAGAACATCCCTGGGTTCAGTCCCCAGTACCATCAAAACAAACTAATAAAAATAAAAAGTGTTGGGGGCATAGCTCAGAGATAGAAGACTCCTGCGTTCAATCTCCAGTACCACAAAAGAAGGAGGAGGAGGAGGAAGAGAAGGAGGAGGAGGAGGAGGAGGAGGAGGAGGAGGAGGAGGAGGAGGAGAAGGAGGAGGAAAGAAAGAGGAAACCAAAAGAGAGGTAGAGAGAGAAAGATGGGAGAACGCGGGTGGTGGGAAGGTGGGGCCTTAGATTGGGTTGTAAGGAAGGCCTCTCTTAGGAGGAATCTTAAGTAGGGTATGAAAAGCCCTATGAGTGATATATTTAAGAAATGATCTCAGGAGCCTGACATGGTGGCACATGCCTGTAATCCCTGTAATTGGGAGGCTGGGAAAGGAGAATCATAGGTTTGAGGCCAGCCTCAGCAACTTAGCAAGGCCCTCAGCAATTTAGAGAGACCCCATTTCAAAATAAAATAATAAAATAGCTTGGAGTAGAATGCCCCTGGGTTCAATCCCCAGTACCACAACAGATAAATAAATGAACAAACCAAAAAACCCTGAAATGATCTTAAGGGAAGGGGTACTAGGAAAAAAAGAGGGCAGATGAAGAAAGCTCAGCAGAAATGTGGTCCCAGATGTGGGTCCCTTCAGGCTGGTTCCATTAGGAGCTCTATGCCATGAATTGCACCACGGAGTTGGTCCCACCTTAAAGCAGTAGGACTGGCCTCTTATCTTCCTCTCAGACATTGGATGTATTTTTCTCCCTGGTGGGGGACACACTACATCTTAGGCAAGGGTCTGAGAGCAATTCTTTGGAAAAGGTGACAGCCCTTAGCTGTTAACAGCAGTACCCCCGGCAGCTTGGGATGGGTGCACCAGCGGAGCAAAGGGGAAATGGTTGGGGAACCACCACATCTGCTCTAGGACTGACATTTCATTTGGGACTTAACAGTAAGGAAGAGTCAGCCAAGCAAACAGTGGGAGGAAAGGAGCTTTGGGTGGAAGGAATGGCAGGGACCTCTCCCCAGCATGGATGGTGATGAGCCTGGTCAGTGTTCATGGGGCTCAGTGGAAATGTGGAGCACAGGATGAAACGGACCTGGAGATGGAAAGAGGGAATCAAGACCTGTGTGAGATTAGCCAGCTGCAGAGAGTGAAGGGTCATATGTTTCCTCTCCTATGTGGAAGCTAGGGGTAATTAGGATACAAGAGGGACTTTAGAGAATGGAGGAGCAACCCCAGTGGAGTGATGGAGGGACTGTAGGGGAGGGTGGTAGTGGGCGAGAATCAATGAAGGAAACACTTGCACTTACGTTATGTACATATGTGAAATTACCAATGCCAATCTCAGTATCATGTATGGGGAAGGGGAGGAAGTGCGGAGGAAATGAGGGGGAGGGAGTGGAGAGGGAATAAGGGGGTGGAGTTCACCAGGGGAAAGCTCACCAAGTGCTGTGTGCATGTATGTCCCTGTCACTCTGAACTATATTATAATGTGAGACTACAATGCACCAATAAAAGTGTGTGTGTGTGTGTGTGTGTGTGTGTGTGTGTGTGTGTGTATGACTTGTATAGATTTTCTCATGCCGTGGGAAACCATCATAAGGTTTTAAGCAGACAGTGACACTATCTGACTTAAATTCAGAAAAACATCTAGGGTTCTCTTGTGGAACATGGATTACATGGGGAACAAGAATGGACGCAGGAGAACAGTTGGGTTACTGAAGAATTGAATTAACAATAGTGTTTGGACAGGGGCAGTAGTCACAAAAAACATGAGAAGCCACCAGAATCACAACATATATTGAAAGAAAAGCTGAAAAGAGTTCCTGATAAGTTGGATTACGGGGTGAGGGGGGGGATCAGGATAACCTCTAGAATTTTTGGCATTTTAGTAGGTGAAGTGCTATTAACTAACCTTCTAGTTAATAGGTGTGCTAATCAGCTTGCCCTTACTGGCAAATCCTTGAGAAAAACAACCTAAAGGAAGAAAGGTTTATTTCGGCTCACAGTTACAGAGACCAGTCCATGGCTGGCTAGTTCCATTGCTTTGGGCCTAAAGTGACCCAGACAGTCATGATGGAAAGGTATGATGGAATAAAAATGTTCACCTCATGGTAGTCAGAAAGGAGAGAGACAGGGGGGAGAGAGAGGGAGAGAGAGAGAGAGAGAGAAAGAGTGGCCTACTTCCTCCAGCCAGGTCCTACCTCCCAGTAGTCCATTCAGCTATCAATGGGTTAATCCCCTGATGAGATCAGAGACCTCAAGATCCAACCACTTCTCAAAAGCAGGACTTGGAACACTGCTGCACTTCAACACCTGGGACTCTAAGGGACATTCCAAATGTGAACCATAGCAATAGGGGAAATAAGGTTTATCGTGGAGAAAGGAACAATTCTTCAAACATGCTAAATATGAGATGCATTCAAGTGCAGGTATTTTTTTAAAAGTTGGATAAATAAAGCTGAAGTTCAAAGGTGAGGTCAGGGGTACAGACATAAATTTGAGTCATTTACCAGTGAATAATATTTAAAAGTCACGGGAGAAGGTGAGGTCAGTCGGGGAAAGAGTATATAGAGAAGAGAAGCAGGTCCAGGGTCAAGAGCTGGTATTTGCAATTTGGACAGAGGAAGGGAGTCAATAATGAGCAGTAAGAAAGAGATTATTTGGCCTCGCCACAGATGTGACAGACCTTGTATTTGACTAAGCATCTTCCATTTTTCCTCTTCTTCCCAATGTGGTGGCTGTGGAAGTTGATGGGATTGAGCCCACCCCATTTCAAGAAAAGGTCCAAATCAGTGTGAATCTTTCAGGTTAATATTAATCCCTTGAGTCACTAATTGGTTTTGGTAGCCCTGGTTTAGGTCAATTAGTTATCTCGACTATAAGATCTCGTTCTAGTTTATGTCAATCAATAGGGAAATCAATGTTTTATTTTTCTATAGTTAAAGACAATTTGTCTTTTCTTCCTGGTTGTCAATGAGATAGAAATTCTCCCTAGATCTTTCAGTATGCTAGCTTGTAGCCATATAGAGCATACTTATGAATGAGTCTGATTCTTCTAGAAGGGCAGAGGTGAAAGGACTATGTAAAAACAGAGCTGGAGCCCAGACCAAACTCTACCTGAGTTCATTTTATGCTGTTCCTGAGCTTTCCATATTTGTATATATGTATAAAAACCCTCTATTTTTTCTAAACCAGATTTTGTAGCATTCACGTTGATGCAGAATTCAGAAGAATATTTTAGACAGGAAGGGGTTGAACACAGTGTCAGATGTTGCTGAGAGTTCTTTAAGGAGACAGCACTAATGCTTGAGTAATTCTTGAATTATGCAACATGGATATTGTCAATGACATTGATAAGTATTAATTTTCTTGTGACAAAGTATTCCAGAGGAAGCACATGTAACTCCACAAGATACTTGATATTTCAGAAGCATACCACTCTAACTCCAGACTTGAAAATTAGATGTTCTCTGAACGAAACAGTATCCAACATCAATAAACATTCACATTAGCACCTCAAGCAGTTTAGCACCTAAATTCCACAGCTTCTGAGACACTTTCCTTTTTTATTATAGTCGCTACTACAAAACACTTGCACAGTCAAATGGCCCATTTTTGTGGTTTTCTGAGAACCAAGAAATGGTCTACCACAAAAGTATGGTTGTATTACCACTTCTTATGTAATAGAAAAGTAATGATCATAAAAATTTCTCAAACTTCTACAAGTTCCATCCATGTTTTCTGTGATACTGGAGATTGAACCCAGGGACATTCTACCTCTGAGCTACACCCCCAGCCCTGTTTTATTTTTTATTTGGAAACAGGGTCTCGCTAAATTGCTGAGGCTGTCTTCGAACCTGCGACCCCCCTGTCTCAGCCTCCCAACTACTGGGATTACAGGTGTGTGTCACCACCCCCAGCTGTTCATCCATATTTAAACACACTAAGAGGGAACTATCAGCCAGATGTAGTTGTAAACTACTTTGTGTTCATCTATAAATCTGTGTAAGAAGAAACACCTTCCAAAGCCCTTGACACAGAAACACATCTAGGCAGTGAGATGATGGCGTTGGAGAATCCATTTTGCTCCTTCAAATATCTTCTGGGAAATGACTGCCTTTTCTCTGGGTATCAGGTAGTCGACCTTCTTGACAAGTCTGCACACAATCTCTTCTCAGGTTGAGCTAGCACATCTGGTAGTTTTTTTTTTTTTTGGTGTTGTTGTTTATCCCAAGAAATTAAGCCTAATCCTTACAAAAATGTAGGTAGAGTGGCTCTCCTGCCTTGACAGTTTAGGATATGCCCCTGCTTCTGTTGGTGAGGCTTACTCAATGTTGCATAAAATGATACCATAGAGGGGAGACTGGGATGTAGCTCAGTGGTAGAGTGTGTACTTAGCATGCAACAGGCCCTGAGTTCAAATCCCCCCAAACGAATACCAGGACAGATTCTCAGTATTTCTTGAACTGAATTAAGAAATTAATTACTGAACTAGATTTGAAACTTTGTAGTCTTATTTTGGACTTATTTTTATATTGGACTTGTTTTATATAATGGACTTATTTTTATAGTCTCTTCATTATTTTTTTATTACTTTTGCTTTATTCTTTCGGTTTACTGATTTTTCTCCATAAATTTTTTTGCGGTACCAGGGATTGAACGCAGGGGTGTTCTACCTCCACGCTACACCCCCGGCCCTATTTTTTATACTTTATTTTGAAACCGGGTCTCACGAAGTTGCAGAGGACCTCACTAAGTAGAGAGAGAGAGAGACAGAGAGAGAGAGAGAGAGAGACAGGGAGAGGGAGAGAGAGACAGACAGACAGGGAGAGAGAGAAAAGGGGGAGAGAGAGAGAGAGAGAGAGAGACAGGGAGAGAGAGAGAGAGAGAGAGAGAGAGAGAGAGAGAGCTGAGGCTGGCCGCGAACCCGGATCCTCTGGTCTCTGCCTCCCAAAGTACTGGGATTACAAGCGTGCACCACCACGCCCAGCTTTCTTTTTCTTTTTTTATGGCACTAGGGATTGAACCCAGGGGCATTCTACCTCTGAGTGACAACTCCCTATTTTTGTTTTTCATTTTGAAACAATGTCTCACTAAATTGCAGAGGGCTTTGCTAAGTTGCTGCTGCTGGTGGTGGACCTGTGATCCTCCTGTCTCAGCCTTCCATAAAAATGATTTTATTTTTTATTCTTTCATTTTCAATATGTTCCATTGTTTTGAGGTCTCACTGTGCTTTCTTTTCCTGGAGTGGCATCTCATTGAATGGATAAAGCCTGAATTACTCCCTACGCTTCCTGCTTATTATTAATTAGGTCTCTTTCTTGAAAGAGAATGAAGTCTTGCCTAAATTGGAATGTATTTGTTTATATGAACCAAAAACAATTCCATTGATATATTTCAGAAATAGATGTATCTAATCTCTCAAAGGCTAAAAATAGGAATCTGTCTTCTTTTCTTTCTTCTAAGTTGAAGTCAGTCTATAGCTGACTCTACTCTTTTGAAGTAACAACTTGAAAAAGGACACGATGCTATAATCAGTCATACCTGGGTTTAATTCATATTCCTGGAATTGGTGGTATAGTTAGTTCCAATTGAAGTTCATGTTCTTCCTAAAGGGAAATAAGAGCATTCACAGCCAAGAAAAGGTGAACCATGGGCAGTTTCCAAATATCCCTTTTGCTCCCATTATTCCTCATACACATCAGCTTTCGGAGTTAATTAGGTTTTTGTAGGCTCAGGCTTAGAGTGGAAAATTTGTCACAAAGATTATGGTGAGATGCTGAAGTTAAAAGAGAGAACAAAAACAAGGACAGTTTAGAAAGAAAAATGGAAATTTAATGAGACACTTTCAAGAACAGGAATGGATGCTGGGGCAGACAGGAGTCTTAACAGCCAGGAATATGAGGATTAGAGTAAACAGGAATCATAGATGTAATCATTTAGAGTTACATTGTCAAAAGATAGCTATTGTATTGACATGGGGAAAGGGCCAAGCTGCAGGGATAAAGTGGATGCCCAGCAAGACTGCGACATTTCCTTCTGAACAAACGGTTTCTTTGCACTTCTCAGTCTCTTGCGTTTATGTGTTCCCATGTGACCAGGCTTTGGCCAGTGAATGTAGGCAGGAGTCATGGGGACCACTTTTGAGCCTGACTCCTGAAATCTACGAGGTCCTCCATGCCCCCATACTAACTCTTGTTTTCACGGTCAGCTAGATCTGGAGAATGCTGGGTAGGAGCTTGAAGCTACCAGATGATGGCATAGCCACTAGGCCTCTGAATGACTGAATGCAGTAAATGTCCCATGTAAACCACCCTCAGCTATGGTTTAAGTGAGAGATACACCTTTGTTATGTTGAACAACTGCCATTGGAATTATTTGTTATAGTAGTTAGCATCTGATTGTTACACATCAGAGAGAGTTGGTATTTTTAAGTATAAAATTATGTGTTATAACAGTTATCTTGGGAAAACCCCACAGAAATAAAACAAGAAAGTACAAACCAAAATAGTCTGAATGGCTAAAACTGGGTGGTGGGCATATGGAGAATTTTAAGTATTTTTTTCTGAGATTTAAAGTAAATTTTATTTTATTTATTTTTTTATATTCATTTATTGGTGCATTGTAATTATACATTTTGATACACATCAGGGTAGCAGCATCATACATGCACACATTGCTCATTTAGCCCTCCCTCAAATCCCTCCCTATTCCCTCCCCCTTCCCTCCCTTTAGTGCTCTGCACAGTGATTGAGTCTTCTAAGTTTGTGTATATACATCATGTACTATAGTGTGTTTCCCTCCACCCCCCTCCCAACTCCCTCAGTTAGGTCACCTTCTTTGTTCATCCAAAGTTTTCTTCTTCTTTGTCGGGAGTCCCTTCTAAGTCCCATTCTATCTAGCTTCCACATATTAGGGAATATATCCGACTTTTCATAAAGTAAATTTTAAAAGGAAAATAAACTAATGTTGTGTACTGTAAAGAAAGGTTTATTTTAAAGAAATCTGAATAGGAAAGGTGTTGGGAAATTGTTCATATATTATGCTCTTCTGTATTGGTTTCATTTTCTTGGTACTGCCTGGAACAAAAGAGTATGTGTAGAACGACTGAGTTCAAGAGGGACGGAACAAACAAATAGTCCCATTTGAATACTGAAGGAACTTCCTCACCTTCAAGCTCCTGTGCTGGGAGGTCTACGATAACAAGGAAAGATCATTTCCTGCACATGAAACAAATTGCAGTAAGTTCATGGAATGAAGAAAACCCCGATTAAATATGGTTTCTGGCAACTCTGAAGCACACACTTTGAGCAATTTTGAATCAAGAGTCTTATTACTCGTAAGGTACCCTGGTACCCAGAGTGACCAGCACAGTGAAAAATGCTGTGGACAACAATACAGTATGGGTCTCAGGTTGTAGGATTGCTTGTTGTAAGTATAAGACCTCAAACCACAATAGCTTCCAGGCACATTGGTGTACACCTGTAATCCCAGTACGCAGGAGGCTGAGACAAGATGATCGCAGGTTCGAGGCCAGCCTCAGCGACTTAGACCCTCAGCAACTTAGTGAGACCCTGTTTCAAAATAAAAAATAAAAAGGGCTGGAGGTGTGGCCCAGAGGTAGAATCCCCCTCAGTTGAAGCCCCATTACCAAAACAAAACAAAACATACAATAGCTTTCATGGCTTAAACAAACAATATCTAATTTTCTCTCTCACCTCCAGTAGGGAGTCCACAGCTAGTAGAAGGTCTGGACAGGGCTGCAGATAGAGGCTTGTTCATTCGCTTGTTCATCTTAAGCAAATTAACTTCATCTGTATATTCACAGTGCCCCTTCTCTACTACCATACCCCAGTTTTCAGAAGGAGTCAAGATCCAAAGGTTAAATATATTGCCCTGCTAATATTCCATTGGCCCAAACCTAAGATAAACAGTAGTGGAGAAGGAAGAAAAATTGAAAGTAAATTGTTACTCTGTATTATTTGTAGTGTATTGTATATAGTTGTGTTGAATTACCTTTCTTGTTAAAAAAATCCACAGGGTGCATTTACTAAGTTTCTAAGTCTTGAGTGAGTTAAGGAAATCTTCAGACTATTGCTATCTACTGATAAATGCAGTTAGGTGGGTTACATTGACTTGTCATGAGTTTTTGGCATGTTACTCATACAAACAGAGCTTCTGGCAGGTACACAGACTAACAGGGCGGTGGTCAAAATGTCTGTCAGAAATGCCAGTAGCTAGGACATTCAGTGAAGCAGCAAAAAAGTAAGAGGAAACGTATCCAGAGAAGGGTAGACAAAGAAAAGACTGATGTCAAGTTCACACTTCCCAGCCCCATGTTTTTTATTCCAGCGCTGTCACCCAGGTAAGAAGTAACTCCCTCCAGACCAGACTTCGCCTGATGAGTGGAAGATGAGACATGTCAATGTCAGACTGCTGTTAGACAGGGTCTTTCCCCAGACACGAGGAAAGCTTTCCTTGGAGGGACTGGTCATCGGACCTGCAAAATATGAGCATTAGTAAAATATGTTACTTGAATCAGAATATTAGTAAACACAGAATATTAGTAAAATTAGTAAAATTAGAATACAGAAGATTAGTAAAATATTCTGCAAAATATGAGTATTAGTAAAAATTAGATCACTTTCCTCACATTCATCAACCCTCATCTGTCGCCCACTGATCAAAATGTCTTGAAAAGCTGGGTCTGTCGTTTCTCTCAGCTACAGATCTCTACTCCTTTCCCGTGCAGCTTTTCTTCTCTTCCACGTATAATTTATCTTATTGTGACCTTTTGATAAGCTTAAAGACCACAGAGATATGTGCTCTTTAAATACAGGAGAAGAAGATACACTTACAAGGTTTGATTAAGACAGGAAGTCTAAAGTTCAGCCCTTTTCCAAACCCACTTGATGTGCATGGTACTGTCTGCATCATCCTAGGCAAAAGAGATTTCACAAATAGTCCTGCAGCTCACAAGATGACATATCTTTTTTTTTTGGCAAAGGAAAGTACAATGAAAAAGAGAAATCCAAGCCCCACTGGAACAAAGTTCTACCCATTTCTCATTAGGTGGAATGGGGAATTGATATTCACATTTATATTCTAAATGAACATGCATTGAACACCTTCTGATGACAACTCAGAACCTAAGTGTGCAATCTTTCATGTGAAGCAGACCTATGTTGCTTTTCTAGGCCAGCCACTTAAATGCTGGGCAGCTTGTGCAAAGAAGCTCTCCGGTGCCTAAAACATCTGTGCCATGGAGCCTAGATAATAAGAGTGCCTTCATCATTGATGTTGAGGATGAAAAGTAAAAGCACGTGTAAGGGACTTAGGGTAGAGCCTGGCATAGAGTAGGTACCAAATAAATGAAGCTTGTTCGTATAAAGCAGTGTTATGTCTTGGGGATTCAGTCATAAATGACATGATTCTTGGCTTTTGAGGGCCTTTAATGAACCAGCACAGAGGATTCAAGGACACAGAGGAGAGTGCTGGAATACGTTGTTTCAAAAGGAATTTCAAGTTTGATCAGTTAATAAAGTCTGTATGAGAATGAAAGGTCTGAGAACAGGTTTTGATAAAAGATATAGAAAAAAATATATTAGGCGCATGATGGGAGAATGCTTGCGTCGGAGCTGAGAAGACCTTGTCAAAATAACATCATTGAAAGCTGAGCCCAAGCCTGGGTCTGACAATGATTTTCTTTCCCTGCTATCCCATAAAGCTCTAGTTCTGCAGACCCTATTAGAGATAATATAATTCGCTAATTCATCTATTCTTTGAATTTATGGGAAAAGTGTCTCATAAAAATAGAAGTTCTGTAAATTGGATATTCTGCACATAGCAATATAGTGAGAGAAATTATTTAATTGCCTGATTAACCCAATGGTGTCTTCTTTATAGTTTAGGATCTGATCCCTTAAGATGTCAGAGAATCTTGTCACGTGACTTTCTTATAAATTGAATGCATTTCTTGTAAGCAGTTAACCATTTTAAGCTTATCACACACAATGTGGAAAATCAAATTAACATTTTCTTTCATGAAGCAAATATATATATATTTTTTGTGGTACTGGGGATTGAACCCAGGGGCACTCTACCTCCGAGCTACACCCCCAGTCCAATTTTTTATTCTTTATTTTGAAACAGGGTCTCACTAAGTTGTGGAGGGCCTCACTAAGTAGCTGAGGCTGGCCGTGAACCTGGATCCTCTGGTCTCTGCCTCCCAAGTACTGGGATTACAAGCGTGCGCCACCACGCCCGGCATGAAGCAAATATATTTAAAATGCATGTGTATACGTATAGTCAGAGCCAGGTTTTCCAGTATACCCTCTCCCTCCCACACACATACACAATAAAGAATGGTATACTTGAAATTTGCCAAGAGGATAGATCTAAATTAAAGCTGCTCATCATACACACACAGTAACTATCTAGACATAATCTATATGTTAATTAGCTGGAATGTGGTGATCATTTTACAATGTATAGGTATATAAAATATCAAATTGTATATTTAAACTTATACATTGTTAATGTGTCAATAAGAAAGCTGTTCATTCTTTCATGTTTTTAGTTTAAATTTATTTATCTGATATATAAAGACATGAAAATTGTACTTTTTTTAAAAAAAGTTGACTTTCAATTTTGAGCATAAGCACCAAGTTGGATGAAGGGGATGAAGGGTTCATCTCCTGAGGTGGGAACGCTGAAGAACAGCATACTTGATGGGAAGAATGGTATTACTTCTGATACCCCATGCTTCTGGTTTTACTCTCTGATAATTAAATATATAGCCTATCAATTTTTAAAAATGTCCTTTGTATTTGCTCTTTGAAACATGATGCCTTTGAGATAGAAACTGTGGAGTGAACCTGCATGACTCTAAGCAGTCACCCTGAGGCCTCAACATCCCAGGAGCCATAGTGCAAATGAGGGACTCCACGTGATGGCTTGGGCCTGAATATCATGGCATATAAACAGCTCAGGCAATGAAAGCAAATGCTACTACAGGGAATCCCTGAAGACAACATCAACACTGACTTGTCTTATATCTTGATAAAAGAACTTCTTTCATATTGTGAACTATAGGCCTGAATCTGGAAAGGACTCTAAATCATATTTTAACTGGGGGAAAATATTGGATCCACCTCACTAAATTCTCTATCATTCCAATACCTTGGCACCTAAAGTTCTGGCTGCATCTGTAGCTCACTGTTGCATGCAAACGAATGTGCTCCTGTATATTATTTAGGGGTTCTGGTAGAACATGGTCAGAAATGGAGGACTCTTCCCTAGTCTATTAATATTATCAACTTCCCAGGAGAGGAGTTTAATCTGAAAAGAATCAACTATGGGGAAGTAAAATGTCTATGGAACATTCAGAGAAGTCCTGAATGATAGCGGAGAGTCCCTATAATACCCAATTCCATGATTTTGTTTAGAACCCTGTATAAAAAAGCCAAATGATAATGGATCAGTTCTCCCAAATCTCAAGGGGAAATATGGGAAGGTTTAATAAGCATTTATCACCTTCAAATAAAACCATAATTATTTCATCCAGGTACAATAATTTTAAGAGTCCTCCACAAAAAAATGATTGTGAGATGGACTTCGGGGTAACAGTGAGAACGGTTGACTTTGGAAGCTACTGACTTGAACCAGCCTATTATCTCACATGGAATTCTCTTGCCTGTGCTGTATAAAATTATTCTTCTCACTCCCACACATTATAGTATAAATAATTGATTTATTTGTTGATTATCTGTCTCCCTTTCCTGACCATAGTTCTATGAGCAGGATATCTCTGTTTAGTTTACTGATATATCCCTAATACTTAGAGCAGTAGCTGAAACATAGTTGATGCTCAGTGAGCATGATGGATCTATCTCTCTCTCTTTACTAATGTCTAGCCTTTTGCTTATTTCTGATTCCATTCAATCAATAATCAATAATCAATAATCAATCAGCTACCTGTATGCCAAACTTTGTACAACACACAAGGCTATATATGGAATTCCTCCTTCCTTGGTTGACCACATTTCCTTCGATCCTCCCATCTTTTATGATCAATGTTCATATAATGATCCTTCAATTTGATCCAGCACTGTAGTTCTTGACATTGACTTACTATATCAATGATGCCATATAGTCTCCCTCTCAACAGTCTTTCTTGAAACTTTCCCCAACGACAAGTGTGTCTGAGTAGGTGCATTTCGACCACATGACATATTGCCCATGGTAAATCCAAGCATATGGTTCATTCCCTCTCTCTTTGTCTCTTTATTTCTCTGTTTCCTTTCTTTACTCACTCCTAAGTTTAGATATATATAGTCACTCATATGACAATAGACATTAATATCATAAAGTCACTGAGAGTTATGCTATGGTTTCTGCCATCACTAACAGTGCCCCAAGAGATATATAAAAAACAAGAGACTACAGAGGTATCAAGTCCTCAAAATATTTTTTATTTTGAAACAGGGTCTCACTAAGTTGTGGAGGGCCTCACTTAGTAGCTGAGGCTAGCCGCGAACCTGGATCCTCCGGTCTCAGCCTCCCAAGTAAGTCCTCAAAACAGTAATGGGAAATATGTGTAAGAAAATCAAATCTGAAATCACTGAGTATTTGGGCCCAAATGGAGAAAAAGAGAGTAATAAAGAGTCTGGACACGTGTGTGTGTGTGTGTGTGTGTGTGTGTGTGTGTGTGTGTGTGTGTGTCAGGGGGAGTAATGGGGATTAAACCCAGCAGCATTCTACCTCTGACCTATTCCCTCAGCCTTTTTCATAGTTTTTGTTTTGAAGCAGGGTCCTGCTAAGTTGCTGAGAGTCTTGCCAAGTTACTGAAGCTGGCCTTCAACCTGAGATCCTCCTGTCTCAGCCTCCTAAGTACTGCGATTATAGGCATGCGCCACCACACCCAGCAAGTCTGAACTCATTTTTGAGGATTAAGTGCTAACCGCTTTCAAACCCCACCTTCCACCCCCTTTCTTTTTATGTTGTTACATCTTTGCAAATTGATAAAAAACAAACAATAAAACCCCCAGATTCCCCCATCCTTAATATTGTTGGAAAATTCAATCCATGAAAGTTCCTGCCTGCAAACCTTCCCCCCAGCCCCACTCCTAACCATGATAATCCTTAAATTCAACTGCCCCTTGTTTTCCAAGTCATTTTGGAATTGTTCTGTTCTTTTCATAGGCTCTTGGTTTGTATTGGGGGCATTATCTCAGTATCTGAACTAAATTTTGGATAGGGGGTCCACTCTTTTTCAGTAAGGTAACACCACACATGCAGAGAGAGAGAGAGAGAGAGAGAGAGAGAGAGAGAGAGAGAGATTGATTCACACAACACTTTAGTCACTCTAAGGCATGGATCTGCTTCATTTCTTGTCCTTAGATGCTTCTGAGATTGCTTCTTATTTCCTTCTTCCAAACACTTTTTACCTAGATTGGCAATAATGGGCTTTTGTTCTTGGCAACAAAATGATTCTTGATTATTCTTGATTACAATACCTAATGACCCCTTCTCTACCATAGCCCACAGACCTTGTAAAATATTGATGCCTTTTCCCACAGCTCATAAGTGGTCTTCACGGATTTGATCTGATTGAATTTTGGTGCTGATACATCGAAGGAATGACTATTTCTTGCAAACAGAAAGCACTTATTAGTTTCGTTATGTAAAAATAATAGATGCCTAGGTTATAGATGAAGCTACACCACAGGAAACATCTGACTCATACGTTGCTAGAGCAAAGAGTGTGAAAAATGGAGAGACTGTGTCATTGGGACTGAAATGGTTCTACCTCCCCCAGGGGAAGCATCATAGAGTTATTTCTTTTGGCTGTCAGGATTGCTGTTAATTTCGTTTGCAATTGCCAGCAAAGTGAAGGAAGATGTATGAGGATGAATTATTGATTTTCACTTGCATTTTGATTGGAGCAGGTTCGCAGCTCATTTTCAAGTAACTCTTTTCATCTTCATGGCAATAAATACAAATATCAGTTTAATTTATCACATTGAGTTAGCACCTTTATGATAAATTGTATTTGTAGAACAACTAACCATTTCCTCATCAGAGTCACCTAGTGAGGAGCTACCATTGACCAAGTCCTTCTAACACATCAAATTTAGAAATAGCAAATTTTCGGTGAAAAATAAGATTCACAGAAGGTGTGCTTGTAGAGGTTTTAAGTGTAATAAATCTTGTAAGCTTGAGGACCAAAAAAATAATCTTCCTGTTGAAAATATTGCGGACAGTGATTGAGGAATATGTCCCTTCACTCGAAATCGATTCCCCATATTGTGAGAGCCTTGGTCGCATTATGTTAACCTTCTGTGTTTCTGTGATTTCCGCATCTCCATCCCTGCAAGAAGAAAGGCAATCCGGGCTAAGCTGCACTACTCCAACAGCACTCCCCTGCATCCCTTTTTGTTTGCTGTGTCCTCTCTGTAGTGCTCAAGAGCTCTTCTCCTTTTCCTCCATTTGCTTAGGAGGCAGTGACTTCAAAGAGCAATGTGGACAGCTATTGGTCACAAAGTAGACCCCTTGCTGCTCTGTAGCTGTTTGAAACCTGATCTCCACAGGTGTGAGGATTCTGATCTTTCAAGATTTTATTTAATGAGGATGGTAACAAATGCACAGCTTCAGAACAGTTCACCGGTCTAAAATAGACACTTTATTTTTTTTACCAGAAGCCCTAATAATTCAAAAACATTTCAGTATGGTCTCCCTTAAAAGACACGCTTTCCCCCCTATCAAGCTGAGAAGTGAGGCTCACCAATTGGAACACACACACATGAAAAGTCTTATATCTGTGGGCTCATTTTTAGTATAGATTCTAATGGCTTTTTTTTCTTTTTTTTGCTTGAGAAATTTTGGGGGGAGAAAAACTTAATTAGGTGCAGACCATGCTTATTAAAAATTTATCTTCGTAATATAAAACTTACCAATATAAGTAATTACATGGTCAAATTTACAATATTCTAATACCATAGTGGTGGTGTGTAAATAATTTATATCCTTAGTATGAATGCTAAAATTAAAACTGTTCAAAATAATAAATTACATTAACTTCTCAACTGATACACAATATAAAACGTTATAACTTGTGACATCAAAAGCATAAAAATGGGGAAGGATAAAAAT
Organism: Glis glis; assembly: GCA_004027185.1. Taxonomy (NCBI): domain Eukaryota; kingdom Metazoa; phylum Chordata; class Mammalia; order Rodentia; family Gliridae; genus Glis; species Glis glis. Next base: position 77,653 of record PVJS01003103.1, read on the forward strand.
AAAAGTGTTGAGGCTTTTGTATGTGATGATAGTTAACTTATTATCTGGTTAAAATAGACTGATAAAAATATAAGATACCTTATGTAAGTCTCATGGTAATCACAAAAACAGAACTATATAGTAGATACACAAAAAATAAAAAAGAAAACAAAGCACACCACTATAAAAATCATTTAATCACAAAGGAAGACAGCAAGAAAGGAAGGACTAAAATAACTGCAAAACAACCAGAAAAGAGTTAACAAAATAGCAGTAGCAAGTCCTTACTTATCAATAATTACCTTGGATACAAATGGATTCAATTATCTAATCAAAAGATATAGTGTGACTGAACTCATTAAAAAATAAAGCCTTGACTATATGCTACCCACAGGAGACTTGCTTCACCTTTAAGGACAGACATATTGAAAGTGAAGAGATGGGCCGGGCATGGTGGCACACGCTTGTAATCCCAGTACTTTGGGAGGTGGAAACCGGAGGATCTGGTTCGTGGCCAGCCTCAGCTCTCTCTCTCTCTCTCTCTCTCTCTCTTCCTGTCTCTCTCTCTCTACTTAGTGAGGCCCTCCGCAACTTTGTGAGACCCGGTTTCAAAATAAAGTATAAAAAATAGGGCTGGGGGTGTAGCGCGGAGGTAGAATGCCCCTGGGTTCAATCCCCGGGACCGCAAAAAAAAAAAAAA
>PVJS01003104.1:0-78135 GCA_004027185.1 Glis glis
CACACACAAAAGACATTCCATGTTTATGGATTGGAAGAATTCATATTGTGAAGATCTCCATACTACCCAAACAATGTACAGATTCATCCAGGCATGGTGGTGTACACCTGTAATTCCAGTACTTGGGAGGCTGAAACAGGAGGATCGCAGGTTCAAAGTCAGTCTCAGCAACTTAGGCTCAGCAACTTAGTGAGACTGTGTTTCAAAATAAAAAATGAAATAGGGCTAGGGGTGTAACTTAGAAGTAGAATGCCCCTGGGTTGAATCCCCAGAACCACAAAAATAAAACAAAACAAACAACAACAACAACAAAAATGTACAGATTCAATGCAATTCTTATCAAAATACCAATTACATTCTTCACAGAAACAAACAAACAAGCCAAAAAAACCCCAAAAAACACTGCCAAAATTTATATAAGACCACAAAAGAATAGCCAAAGTAATCATCAGCAAAAGGAACAAAGCTGGAGGGACTATAATACCTGACTTTAAAATATACCACAAAAGTAGTATATCCAATAAAGCTGTTAAAAGAATAGAAACCCAGAGAGTGATGTTACACACAGTCCTGTTTGATGACTTATCTTTTAATCATGTGCTTCAGACATACCTGTCATATGCCCAGATTCCAGAAGCTTCCCTGAATTTTACTGTCCATCAACTTGATTACCCCACCCTGCCCACTGGCCACCACTTTCTCTAAGTTCCTTCTCCAGAAACAAGTAGTTTTAAATTAAGAACATGAAACAATGTTCCAGAGTGACTATCCACCACTTGGCACACAGTAAATCATCTATAAGTTTTGCTATTCATATTATTATCTTCTTGCAACACTGTCTAGCACCACTGCCTCTTAAACTGTATCCCATGGGCTCTCTTCTCTCAGTTCCATGCTCTCTTGTGTCTCCAAAACTATCCTGTCTCTTGGCAGGTGCTAGTCAACTGTGGCTTCTATTCTGATGATTCACAGATCCATGTCTTTTTGGAGCTCTCAAAGCATCTTCCCAGGTGCTTAAATGCCAAGGGTTCAAAACTCAATCCATCCTCTCCCTGTTGCTATCCACTTCTCTCCCCGCCTCCTTGTCATTGCATCCTTGCTGTCTGGAGCATGTGCCATTCCCACCCCATCCTGACTCAGCAGTCTTCTTTCCCTCTTTGGGGGCTGTACTTGATGGAAGAAAGACACCTGGCCAACACTGTGTCTGCGGCTGGCAGCCTGTATCCAGTGACTAGTTGTTTTATTCCACTTTTCCATCACTATGACCAAAATACCTAACGGGAATAAGACAGAGGAGGAAAAATTTATTTGGCTCACAGTTTCAGAGGTGCAGTCCATTGTCGGCCAACTCCAAGGCAGACATCATGGCAGCTGGGCCTAGAGGAAGAAAGTTGAGCTCAACTTAATGGCAGCTGGAGGCAGAGAGAGAAACAGGAAGTGACCCCAAACAGATATCACCCCAAGGCCACACCCCCAGAGACCTACCTCCTCCACCCAACCCCACCCACCTAAATTACCACCCAGTAAATCCATTCAAATTATTAATCCTTCAGTGGATTTATCCACCGACAAGATTAGAGCCAATTCAACGATTTCACCTCTGCATATTGCTGCGCTGGGGACATGCTGTCAACACAGGAGCCTTTTGGGATTTATTCCAAGCCCTCACCATAACACTAGTCAACATGAGAGCGCGAAGCTCTGGCCTTGCACTGGTCTGAGCCAACTCTGGAGGTGTCTCTGTCCCCCGCATAATCTCAGCTGTGTTTCAGCTCAAGCTCCCCTCCGCCCGGCGCTGCCGCTTTCCTACAGCTCTAAGACTTGGACCACTCCCCAGCAAACTTTCTGCATACCAGGACGGCTCTTCTCAAAGTCTGCTTCCCATGGGCTCTGCACCGCCACACTGTCAAGCACGTTTGGCCTCGTCTCTTCTCCTCTCAGTCATAGTCCAATGCCTGCCTATGTTCTGTGAGTCTGTGATTCCCCAGCAAGTCTAGTGTCATGGCTGAGTTTAGGTCAATTAAGATAAAATACTGATTCCAACTGGCCTGACCACAAAGACCTCTGAGAACTGAAGTTTTCAGGAAGAGATTTAGCTTTAGGGACAGCTGGGTTCAGCATTTGAATAATATTAGCAGACTTGACCTCTCCCCTTCTATCCCTGACTCTGCCTTCTGCTACCATAGCTCCTGTCTCAGAAAAGTCACTGCCCCCCCAGCCCAGTTTCACAAGAAGCATACACATTTCTAGGTTAAAGTATCTCTAGTAAGTTTCAGACAAAGCCTTATAATATCTCATGGATTCTGATTGGTTCCTGCACCGGTCCTTGAACCAATCACGGTGGTTGGAAGAATGTGTTGCTCTTATTGGTTGATCTAAGTAGCTCAGTCAGCTGGAGTCTGGTATAAGGGTAGCTCCACCTGAAACAAGTAGACTGCTAGTGGGGAAAGGGATGGTTTCTCTAGAAGAAAATGAGGTTATGGGGTCCCGAAGAATGATGTGTATTGGGAAACAAGCGTTTGGAAAAGGAAAGCTTGCTTCTGTGTTTCTACTTTGTAGCAACTATGCAAGCTTCCTTGATCTTCCTGTTTCCAGGTTCCCCAGCACCTTTCGTCCATCCGTCAGCTCTCACACAGGTGTGGTCAGGTAGTTAACTGTCCCTCAGTCCTCAGGAGAGCCTCGTGCTCTGCAAGGAGACAATGGGATGGTGTTTGGCCGAGCACTCAAGGTCCCTCGCAGCCTGCGGGCGGCGCTTCTTAACTTCTCGGAGCTTAGGAAGCTCTTGGAGGGCTTATTACAACACGAATTTCTGACTCCGTGCGGATGGGACAGTGTCTGTGGGTTTGCATTTCTAGCAATCTCTCAGATGACCCTGAAGCTGCCAGTCCGAGGACCATACTCTGAGAACCACGGCTCCCAGGTGACAGCTGCTCCAACAAAACTGGCCCCTCATTTTTCAGACACACCCCACTTTTTGATCCTCTGGGACTTCGCTCAGGCTCTTCCTTCTGTTGACAATACCCTTCCTACAATTTCTATCTGAGTACCATCAAGACCAAGCTCCAATGCCATCTCCTACTCATCCCTGAGAGAGAGCCCATTTCTGCTTAATTTATTATCCTCTTTAAAATGATGCACTATATTCTATATTATAATATTTAATTGTAAATAATTAAATTGTATCTAATTGTAATATTTAACACTTTTTTTGTACTGAGAATTGAACCCAGGGACATTCTTCCTCTGAGCTACATTTCAGCCCTATTTTACTTTTTTATTTTGAAACGGGGTCTTGCTAAGTTGCTGAGGGTCTTGCTCAGTTGCTGAAGCTGACCTCAAACCTGTGATCCTCCTGTCTCAGCTTCCCGAGTAATAGCATTATAGGCATGCGCCACTGTGACCGGCTTCTTAACACGTTTCTTTAAAATATATGTATATTTTATATACATATATATACATATATATATATATATATATGTATATATATGTTGCTTTTTTTGTTTCAAAATGAAACAAAACAGGTTGATTATAGAACTATTTGCATTGAAGAATAGGAGATAAAAACATACACATGAAGATATCTTTGGGACGACTGGGGGAGCTGACTATGAATTGGGTATTATGCCCTATGAAGGAGCTGTTGTTAATCGTGTTCAATGTAATAAGAGCAGGTTGATCAGTTAGAGATACATACAGAATCCCCCTCTTATGTGCAGTTTCCCTTTCTATTATTTCCACTGCTCATGGTCAGCCATGAGCAGAAAATATTACATGGAAAAGTCCAGAAATACACATTGCATAAGTTTTAAATCGCTCTTATTACAGCATATTGTCATCACTGTTCTGTTTTATTCAGTTTGGTACTGTTCTTGTTTTGTGTGGAAGTGACTGCAGATGAAATGTCGTTATGCCCAAGATTTGTATTAACATTCTCCAACAAACAGACACTAACTGGAGTGGGTCAGACAAATAGGGATGAGGGAAACGTTAATGTTATAGTTAGATATAAAATGTCCCCTAAGGAGCTCATTTATTAATGTTTGGAGCTGATGTCATTGAGTCCTGAGGGTTGTAATCCCAGCAGTGGATAAACCCATTGTAATGGACTTACCTGGGTGGTACCCCGTAGGCCGGTAGGGTGTGGCTGGAGGTGGGTCCCTGGGGGTGTGGCCTTGGGGATCATAGATATGGTTCCTCCTCCCTGGCTTGCTTGCTCTTGCTTCCAGCCTCCATGATGTGAAGAGCACCGCCCATGTGCTCTCCCTCTGTCTGCCTCCCGCCGCCATGTTCTGAGATCTGTGGTCCCCGGCCTCACATGGACTGAACCTGAAACCATAAGAAAATAAATCTTCTTTCCTCTAAGTTACATGGCCAATCTTTTAGATTATAGCTGCAAGAATGCTGACTGGAACAGTTACTAATTTCTTTCTTTCTTTTTTATGGGTACTGGGGTTTGAACCCAAGGGCTTCCTACCTCTGAGCTACACTCCCAGCACTTTTTATTTGGAAACAGGATCTCCCTAAGTTACTGAGAGTCTTGATAAATTGCTGAGGCTAGCCTTGAACCTCTGATCCTCATGTCTCCCAAGTACTGGGATTACAGGCATGTGCCACCACATCTGGTGAAATGTTACTATTTGTTAGAACTGGGGATGGATCCATGGGTGTTTATTATTCTATTCTATGTTTGTGTGTCTAAAGTTTTCCCATAATAAAGAGGAAAACAAAATTACACAAACATGCACATTTATATGTCTTGATACTATGTATATAACACGTATTTATATATAAAGAGGGAGATGTTAAGGCTCTTCATGCCAGGAGCTGTTATGGTCATCTTTTCATCTTGCATAGAACCTAGCGTACTGCCTGGATCCAGATAGGTGCAATGCTCCAGAAGCAGCTGCTCAGGGAATGGCCATCAGAGGCAAGACACGGGCACTTGTATTCCCGTTCTCACTGCTACCCAGCATGGGCTCCACCATCAGCGACTCATGACGGGTGGATTCTATTGGCATCCATATGTGGTGTGTCTGACTTGAGGGAGGAAGGGAGAGAGGGCCAGCCTTCTTAGGGGAGAGGGGGTGAGAGAACACCCAGGCCTTCATATCCTCAGCGTCCACATCTGTGGACTCAACCCATTCAGATTAAAAAAAAAATTTCAGAAAAGCTGGGTGTGGTAGCACACACACACCTGTAGTCCCAGTACTTGAGAGGCTGAGACAGGAGGATTGAAGGTTGGAGGCCAGCCTCAGCAAGTAGTGAGACTCTCAGCAACCTAGCAAGACCCTGTTTCAAAAACAAAAAAATAAAAAGGACTAGGGTGTAACTTGGAGGTAGAATGCCCCTGGGTTCAATCCCCATACCACACACAAAAAATTTTTTTTCAGAAAAAATTTGCATGTGTATTGAACGTGTACAGGTTTTTGTCATTATTTTCTAAATACAATATAACAACCCTTTATGTGGCATTTACTTTGTATTAGGCATTATAAGTCGCCTAAAGATGATTTAAATATATGGAAGGATGTGCACAGATTATGTGCAAATACTCTGCCACTTTACCTAAGAGACTTGAGCAGCTAAGGATTTTGGTATTAGTGGGGTTCCTGGGACCAGTCCCCCAGGGATACTGAGGGACGACTGTAGGGAGTAGGAAATTCAGAAGAGGTCAAAGGTAATAGGTCAAGACTTCCTAGGCATACAGGTGTGTTGGGCAAGTGTGTGTGTGCCTACTGTGTGCTTTGCAGCCCAAGGTAGACACTGGCTATGTTCTCAGCAGTGGAAGAATAGTTCACAAATTCAGGCTCCCTTCCTTCCTTACACTTTGAAAATCCCACCTTAATTGTGTGTGCCTTATGATTACAGACCATTAGGGACCATTAGTAAATGAACGATGAGATTTCAATCGTGCAATGCAAACTCTCTTGTGAAACGCAAACCCAGTTTCACATATTAATTGCTTCTCATTAAGGAGGAACATTTTAGCCAATTAGCTTTTGGAATTTGAGCGCAATCAGAAGGAGAATTCAGAGATTTGCTAATTGCTTCCCCCACTGCAGCCGTTCTCCCCCAGCACAGGCGTCTGCTGTGGGCAGGTGATGATCATGTGCACATGGGGCTGCGAGGCCGGAGGCTCTGTGCGGCAGACGCCACGCCTTTGAAATCAACATGTAAGACAATAGGGAGAAAGCTAGGTGCAGTGGTGCACACCTGTAATCCCAGTACTTGGGAGGCTGAGACAGGAGGATCACAGGTTCGAGGCCAGCTTCAGCAACTTAGCAAGACCCTGTTTCAAAATTAAAAAAAAAAAGGGCTGAGGGTGTAGCTTAGAGGTAGAATGTCCCTGGGTTCAGTCCCCAGTAACCTAAAACAAAACAAATAGGGGGAGATAGGGACAATAAGAGAGAGTAAGAACATCAGACTAGACTCCAGAGATGCAGGTCTGGCTTGCCTGGCAAGGGTGTTGGCGGAGGCCGAGCAAGTCATGGACTTCTTTGGCTTCCACAATGGCAAAGGTGTTCTCCAGCTTGCAGCATCTGAGACTCATCACAAACTCGCATGGCTCCTGACGACCTTCTATGACGTCATGCAGGGCGGAGTGTGGAAAAGCCCCAGCATCCTCTAATAGAAGGGCCGAGGGCTCCGTCAGAGGTCAAGCAGGAGGGCCCCATCTCCCAGACTTCTTGAAGGTGAGATGTCCTGGCATTACCACACTGTCTTTTCCACATCTCTTCTTTTTTCTTGGTACTGGAGGTTGAACCAGGGGTATTCTACCTCTAAGCCCCCTTTTTTTCTTTTTTTTTTTTTTTGCAGTACCGGGGATTGAACCCAGGGGCGTTCTACCTCCGCGCTACACCCCCAGCCCTATTTTTTATACTTTATTTTGAAACCAGGTCTCACGAAGTTGCAGAGGGCCTCACTAAGGAGAGAGAGAGAGAGAGAGAGAGAGAGAGAGAGAGCTGAGGCTGGCCGCGAACCCAGATCCTCCAGTCTCTGCCTCCCAAAGTACTGGGATTACAAGCGTGCGCCACCACGCCCGGTCTCTAAGCCCTTTTTATATTTTGAAACAGTCTCACTAGGTTACTGAGGGTCTTGCTAAGTTGGTGAGGCTGGCCTTGAACCTGTGATCCTCCTGTCTCAGCCTCCCAAGTACTGGGATTACAGGGGCGTGTCACCACGCCCGGGCCTCTTCCTTTGTTCTGATGGCCTTTTTGGTTTGGGTGGTGCGCTGGCTTCTTCCTTGTATCAGCCTCACTTTCTGACCTTGTCTTCTTTGGTGGCTTTTTTTCCTCTCTTGGAGTCCACGGCTCAGAGCCTCCTGCCATTCCCCATTCCTGCCCCATCTTGCTTCTCCTCTGGCTGCAGAAGAGGCTCTCAGCGCGAGTCCACCTCCTGCCGCTGTTGACAGAACCTTGTAATTACAAAGATGGTTGTTTTGGCATCTTGACTTGGGCTTAAGCTGCAGTCCTCATTATTATGTAATAACTCACCAGTCGGAACTTGCTTGTCAATTCCGCCTTCATCTACGTGATTTTTTCCCCTTTATAAAAATAAAACAGGTTATTATCTACCACCCCCTTTTCCATGAGAACTCAAGCTGTTGTATTTGAAGATGGTGCTGTCAAAAGAGGTATTTTCTGGTTTTTTTTTTTTTTTTTTTGGTACTGGGGATTGAACCCAGGGGCACTCTACCTCTACATCCCAGCCCCTTTTATTTTTTATTTTGAAACAAGGTCTTGCTAAGTTGCTGAGGCTGGCCCCGAACCTAGGATCCTCCGGTTTCAGTCTCCCAAGTACTAGGATTACGGGCGTGTGCCTCTGCGCCTGGCCCTGGGCTTGCTTTCTTAGGACAACTCACTTGGCTTTACTGTTTGCCTTATTGGTGGCCTACATCGCACTGCCGTGTCCTCAGCCTCCAGTCCCGAGGATAGGAGGCAGATGAGTCACGGTAACACTCTCCAGGAAGACGAAATGCAAAGAGCTTTGATGCTGTGGGTGCCTCTCCCTGGAGACGCTGCTCCTTGCCGTAGTCTGACTGAGTGCCAGGGCAAGTACCATTTCTACATGTGCCCCTTCTCCCTCCCGCATCTTAGCCCAAGGTCTTGCTCCCTTTGCTCCCTACAGAAAAGGCACAAATCATTCATAAGAAAAATACTCTGCTGAATAGAAAGAGCGTCCACGCCGTGGCCATGCCAAGTGTAATTCGGGTCATTTCTTCTGCTCCTATTTTTGTAGTGGAGCCTTGGGCCCCTCTGTTCCCTGGAGCTCCACCTTGTTCCTAACAGACCAGCAGAGCCCTTCAGGATCCTCATGATGGCGGTTAGTGTTAATTTCCTGGCAGGCAATCTATGCCGAAAATGGCGTCCAACATGCCCCCTATCATGACAATGTGAATGATTAAACAGATTCATGTTTGAGGCATGTTCTCATTAAGTGCAGCCTTCATTAGAAGTAATTAAAACCTGGCAAATGTACTTTTCAGATGATTAATAGACCCATCTCCACTTCTCCTTTTGGAAAGTCAGTTACTAGTTACCAAAAATGAAAAACCCAAGCCAGGCGTGGTGGCTGGCACACACCTGTAATCCCAGTACTTGGGTAAGACAGGAGGATCGCAGGTTCGAGGCCAGCCTCAGCACATTAGTGAGACCCTCAGCAACATAATAAGACCCAATTTCAAAATAAAATAGGGCTGGGGGATGTAGCTCAGAGGTAGAATGTCCATGGGTTCAATCCTTAGTACCAGAAAAACAAAACAATAACAATAAAAAAACATGTGCCTTTACATCAATGTGGCTGCTACCTGAAATTTAGTGGCACACAGCTTTCCTGAAGCTGCAACATATGCCCGTTGTGCCAAAAAGGGGGGGGGCTTATATTTACCCAAGTCCTGAATAAATACAGCAGATCGTGGAACACGAATCCATTGAAAGCTTCTCCCAGGCCAACACGATTAAAAACCAAGTTAGCTTACTTAGTCTTATGGAAAAAATATAAAACTGGATGGTAATGAATGGTCGTTTTGGTGCACAAAGCACATTTCAAAGAAACTTTCTCCCAACTTGAATTCCCATGAATGCAATTCCTCTTTTCCATACTCAGATTCGGGGAGTACATAAGCCCCACAACTTGAACAAATCAAGTGAGCATTGTGTATGGCCGTTACCACGGAAGGCTATGTGGCAGATCGCGGGCCACCTTCAGAGTACGTGAGGGACACTCATCGTCTCTACTCTATGGTCAGCCAGAGCGGGTCAGTGGGACGATGGGAATGTTCTCTCAGGAAGGGCTATGGCAGGTCTGGCTTAGAGGCATCTCCCTATCCCTGCCTGCCTGTTAAATCAGAGCCCGCACGCTCTACTGAGGTCCCTCCTCACACATGTGGCGGAGCACTAAAGAACTAAACAATTACGAAGCCAGGCGTGGTGGCACACACCCGTGGTCCCAGTACTCAGAAAGCTGAGACAGGAGGATTGCAGGTTCGAGGCCAGCCTCAGCAACTTAGCAAGAACCTGTTTCAAAACAAAAAAGGGCTGAAAATATAGTTCAGAGGTAGAATATCCCTGGGTTTGATCCCCAGTACCACGGTGGGGGGATGGTGGTGGGGGGGAGGAATTCCTGTCTCTGGACTTCCAGACACAAATGCAAAGTTCACAGGTCTTGCCTCCTTCCCACAGCGGAACATGTGTTTCTGTGGAGACCACACAGAGCCAGGATCTCTCTGTTGTTTCCAGAATCTGGTCTGCATTGGCTGCATAGCCTGAGTCAAATTAGAGAACCGTGGCCACATTCGGCTGGAAGGAATTTAGGGATCGCCTCTGCTGGTGCATCAGAACCACCGGGACTGCTCGTTACAGCACAGATTCCTGGGCCTCGCTCCCGGGGACTGATTTAGTAGGTCTGGGCGGCGTTGAAGATATTGGCTTTTCTAGCAAGCTTCCAAGGCCTGCTGATTCACCGACCACACTTGAGTAGCCTGGCCTGCTCTGCCTCGTCTTAGATGGATTGGCAGGCTTCTTCTTAAGGACTGCATAGTAAATATTTCAGGGTCTGGAGGCCAATCAGCCTGGGCTGCAGCTACACAATCCTGCCATTATAGCGTGAAAGCCGGACCGCCATGGGGCACGGGAACGTAACTGGACATGGCTGACTTCTGACAAGTCTGTATAAACACAGGAGGCGGCCTGTGGGACTCACCACTTACTTTCAGCAATTCGGGACTCAGTTCCTCCCCCCTGCTCCTTGCTTACAGCTGTAAAACGGGGATATTTCTGGTCATGCTTTTTTCTGTGCCCAGGACAAAATCCTCTCAGTAAGCATACGTACTGGGTTCAATGAGTCTCATGTTATCAGTTATATTGGTTTGAACTATGACACAGAAGGGGGTCATTTTGAAGGGTAATTTAGGAACTTTCTGGTGTCTGAAAAATAAAAACAAAAAACTGCCTCCGTGAAATAGAACAAAAAGTGAGTATGAAGCTGGGTGTGATGGCACACGCCTGTCATACTAGTACTTGGGAGGCTGAGATAGAAGAATCACAGGTTCGAGACCAGCCTCAGAAACTTAGAGACTCTGAGCAATCTAGAGAGACCCTATTTCAAAACAAAATAATAAAAAGGGCCGGGGGTGTGGTGTGGAGGTAGAATGCCTCTGGGTTCAATCCCCAGTACTACAAAAAAGCAAAAATTAAAAACAAAAAAAACAAAACAAGTGAGTATGAGACAAGGTTAGCAAGATGAAACAAGGCCTGCGATGACTGGGACTCGAATTGGCCCCATAAAATATTTTAAGGAAAGACATTCTATAAACAGAGGCATAACCAACAAGTTATATTATTTTTATTCATGTTAGAATTTCTATCAGTGTTTGAACATTAATATTTAGAGAGTTTGTACATTTTCACCTTCCAAGGTTTAAAATGAGAACCACACTAGGTCACAAATGGTAACTAATAAACATTTCACAATCGCGTGGATATCCACTCGCTCGCACTCTCTTAACACTGTTAAACATTTTCTTTTCCTTGTTGTAATTTACAATGGAAAGTGTCCCCACTCATGTCTCAGCAAAGTTCCAGACATTATGGATTCATCACATATAAATTCTTTAAAAATATACTTCTGTCAAAAGACTTGATGACTACTATGTACACTACAAAAATAAATTTTCATATAAATAAATTATATGGCATACTTTTTATCTTTGTAATTGAAATGACACAAACTCATCTCCACCCAAATTGGCAGACAACGAGACCCAGTTTGAATATTTCCTTTAAACTCCTTATGCTAAAACCTACCATGAGTCCTTAATGTAAATGTTATATACTCTGAACTATTTAACATTAGTAAGCACTCTATACAAATAAAAATTCTGTTCAAAAGTAAAACATAGCTGTAATAGTGTTTCCAATAGAAATAAAATCCCTGCATTTTTTTGTTATAAACTGGCATGACAAATACTGTAGGAAAACATTCTTATGATACAAAATTATAAATATCAGCAAAGATTTTTTTCTTAAAAATTAAAACATCCAAATGAACAAACAAGACAGACAAAATAAAACTATAAAAGAGACAGACAGAGAGAGAAATTCGCTTCCTGCCAGCCTGTGTCCTCCTCAGGCCAGTGGGACTCACGGAGAAAGTTCTATGTTGTACAGAAATTGAGTGGCTGCACAGGTGTCCACGGCCCGCGTGAGCATGGCTCAGGGAAAGAGCGAGGGGCACACCAGGAGCCACAGGCAAGCTGGCTTCACAACTCGCTCTGTCTCCTCAACTCAGGACGTGAGTTTCCTGCACAGAGTCAGCACTAGGAAGGCAGACGGCGTGGCTGACAGACAGGCACCAAGACAGTGCAGCGGGTGGCTGGGCCCTGCACATCACATACACACCTGGCAGCCACAGGTGGCTTCCAACTAGCACCGGACAGTTTTGTGGTGGGTTTTAGGGTCTGAGGTCACTATACTGCTGGTACTACTGGGGGCCTGCTGCCTTGCTCTGCAGGCTTTCCATGGAAGATAGACGGGAATAATGGGAGCCGCGCTGGGCTCTCCTCTCTGAATGAGCCGTTGGAGCTGACTCGCAAGGGGAGCCAGACAGTGCTTCCCCAACATGTGCTGGTCCCTGGTTGAAGAGGCAAGGGAGCCCAAACCTCAGAGCAAGAGAACAGAATCCACGCAGATGCAAACCTGTCAAGAACAGAGCCTCGCTGTGTGATCTGCCTCCATGCACATTTCCTGTGGGGTGTGTGCAACCGGCATCTTCTTGGTCCTCAGTGAATGTCACACTGAAAGATTGCCAATAGAGCAGAGGGGGCAGGTTTTGATCAGCTTAGGACGTGTGTTCCCAACATGAACACACTGAGAAGAGTCCTTGGAAGCTTACGTCCTACAGAACTTCTGACTCTGGGCCACCATACAGGAAGCTCACTGTTCACGCTTAAAAAAGATTCAAGCCGATCCAGGAAGCCCCAACCAGCTGTTCAATTAGAAAGGTGGGATTGAAATTGTAGGGATTAACACATCACCTCTGGACTTAGTGTGGGCCCCGAATGGACCCAACAGGTTTTTTCCCTGTAGCAGGGCCAGAGGGACTGTGTGTGTGCACGTGCGTGTGCACACACGTGCGCCAATCATGAGAGGGAACAATACTACTTACTTTTCTAGAGTGTACTTTCTGGCCCAGCTAGGACTCACCACTACACATACTGCCTAAATCTTTACGACCCATGAAGACTGTTGGTCTATACCCTGAGGCTCCAGCGTCTATCACAATGGTCCACATGGAGGAACTTGTTTCCTCTGAAGCGCACAGTGGGGCGTCTGGAGGGCAACCCTGAACTTAAGAGATGCCACGGACCAGAAGTGAGTCCGGCTTCTCCTGGACCACTTCCAGAGAACGAGGCGATGTTGGAGGCCAGCCCTCCACCAGCACAGAGCCGTAACAATATCCTGACGGGGTCAGAGCCCACGGAGGGGTATAGACAGCAAAGAGAAGCAACAAGACAAGAAGATCACAGTACAGTACACGGGTAAATCACACACGTGTTCACACCCGCGGCCAAGCGGGAGGACCGCGACAGCCACCCCTCGAGAAGCCACCAGGACGAACGTGCTTTCTTCATATCTGCTCACTAGACAACAACAAAAATTATCACGCATAGCGTGCTTGAAAGTTAACAGTAACATTTCATACTACCACAGGGTTGTGATATGCAAATTTAAAATATCTTAAACAGAAACCTTTACAAAATAATCCTATTACACAAGCAATATTTGCATAGAATTATACAGGTAAATTATACAATATTTAAGCAGCAGCAACATATGCTGAAAATTTAAGACTAAGTTAAGCCTCATCGTGGCACACAGACCAATGTACAAAAAGGGGCTCCCAGCAGACTCCCTACTCGGCAGGAGTGAGGAAGCCCCAGGCCTCACTACTTTACATCCTCCCCTCTATATTACATAAGTGTACACCTCTTAAATATTTATAGCAATATTTAACAAATAATACAATTGGTTACAGTAACAATGAACTGCTTCGGTGCAGCGTCTCCATGACTCCAAGCAGTTCTCTTCAAGCGGTTCTGGAAAGGGGGCGGGGTTCCAATCTTTGGCCTCTTTGCTTCAGATTTTAATCACCCTTTAAAAGAAAACCGAAAAAAGCAAGTCAGACTGAGTAACAGGTGCATGTGTACATATTTACAAAGCACAACTGCAGGCAGGAGAGATCTATGGTATTGGAAATCCAGCTGGTGGGAGGTTGGGGACGAGGACAAGAGGTCGCTACTCATACGTGTCTGTTTTATGGCCACCCATTGAGCTGTGTGTTCATCATATATAGATGGTCCCTAACTTACAATGGCTTGACTCGAGATCTTTTTTTTTCTTTTTTGGTACTGGGGATGGAACCCAGGGGCATTTTACCTCTGAGCTACACCTCCAGCCCTTTTTTATTGTGAAATAGGATCTCAGGAAGTTGCTGAGGCTGGTCTCGAACCTGTGATCCTCCCGTCTCAGCCTCCCAAGTACGGGGATTACAGGTGTGCGCCACCACACCCAGCTGAGATGATCTTTTTATCGGGGGCATTAAATGTAAATTCATCTAATCCCATATTGTCACCTGACAATGTAACCCTGTCATCAGTTGAGGACTCCTGTGGACCTGTGAGGGCGCCGTGCTGAACGTGAGCAGATGTGTAAGAGGTGACGTCTTAGGTCTTTGCTCGGTTGCACGAATCCTCCGCAGGTTAATGGTGGGGGAAAGAGACCCAGTTTGGAATTGGTCTAGGTCTTCAAGGGCAACAAAGCTTGGACACATTAGCCTTGCCTTGGGGACGAAAGGCCCCCGTTTGGAAAATGCCTCTGCCCGGGTGGCGGGCAGCACGCACCTCAGTCGGCACTGCCTCCCCAGGGCCTCTCCTCGCATTCCACGTCCTGCAGCTCAATGACTTCCACCTTGGAATCCCTCCTCTCGCACCGCACATTGAAAGGCACGTGGGAAGGCACGTGGGGGTCCTCAAACGGCCCGTGGTCAGTCTCAGGGTGGCCCTCGTAGCCCGGGCAGAACCCTCCTCGGGGGCTCCGCCCAGGTCCGGGCCCGGGGACGGGCGGGGGGTGCACGGCGACAGTCACACAGGCGGAAGCCGTCACAGTGGTGAGGGGCTGGCAGTAGCCGGGCAGGGAGCTGCCCGTGACAGTGGACGCTGGGCTACGGGCTCCACGGGGGCCCGAGCGGTCCCTAGTGCCAGGGCCAGAATGCCCTTCAGTAGAAATTTCGAAAGCGTCTCTGCGCGGTCGGTAGGGGGGTGGCCGCAAGCCTTCTCTGGGGGGGTCCCTGCGGGGCTGCTGGCCTTGCCGTCCAGGGGGCAGGGGCCCTGAGTCCAGGTGGGGCTGCTGTCGAGGGTTCGAGGGTGGGTGATGCCTCGATTCAGGATGGACCACCTGCAGAGGGGAGAGCAGGTCAACATAGGCAGGCAGGGTGCCAGCCCCGGCCAGCCATCGCCCCCCATCCCCTTCTTGACTTTACCAGGTGCCCAGTCAACCCCAAGAAACCAAGAGGAACCTGCACTCATGAAAGAAAACCCCACTCCTATTTTGTGTGTGTGTGGTACTGGGGATTGAATTCAGGGGCATTCTACCTCTGAGTTCCACCCCCAGCCCTATTTTTTATTCTTTATTTTGAAACAGGGTCTCACTACATTGATGAGAGTCTCACTATTTTCTTTTTTGCGGACCAGGGATTGAACGGAGGGGCGTTCTACCTCCATGCTACACCCCCGGCCCTATTTTTTTTTATACTTTATTTTGAAACCGGGTCTCACAAAGTTGCGGAAGCATCACTAAGTAGAGAGAGAGAGAGAGACAGGGAGAGAGCTGAGGCTGGCCGCGAACCCGGATCCTCCGGTCTCCGCCTCCCAAAGTACTAGGATTACAAGCGTGTGCCACCATGCCCGGCTGGAGAGTCTCACTATTGCTGAGGCTGTCCTGGAACCTGTGATCCTCCTGTCTCAACCTCCCAAGTACTGGGATTACAAGCATGTGCCACCACGCCCGGCTTAAAACCCCACTCCTTTAAGAACCTCCAGCATGGGCAGAAGGACGCTTTATTCATATCCTGCTTTCAGGCAGGCCTGCTCCAATGGATGGCTGGACACGTGTGACTGCTGCCCACAAATGCAGGGCCACTGTGACATCGCTCTGTTCAGAAGCCAGGCCCAGGGCTCCTCTCCCCTGCAATCTTGCTCAGTGTGGTCTGTCCCTGGCTGGCCATGCCACAGAACCCCCACAGACTGTCTGCACCTACCCCGTTGGATACAGTAGCGACCAGAGATTGGTGGCTACTTGAGTTTGAATAAACTAAATCTCACAATCTAGCTCCTCACCCACAGGGCCAGATATGGAGCGCCCCCGGCCACGCGAGGCTGGCGGCTACTGTGCTGGGAGCAGGGAGAGCACTCCCCCATCACAGAAAGTTCTGCCGGGCAGTGCTGCTCCGTCTGTCCGACTGCTAGGAATCTGGTTTCTGGGTCTCTCTACAAAGCAGGGAGCAACACAGTGGCCACATCAATCAAAAGGACCGTGACCAACTTCAAAGTCGTTCGGCTTGTACCTATTTTTAGGCCGCTGCTGAACAAAGCCAGATTCACACTGCAGCCCAGCAGGCACCGCCAGGGCAGGGGGAGGACAGTGCAGGTTATTTGCTCGGCCCCGCTGTCATTCATGGAAGGGCTGCTCTGGCCTGGGACTGGAATACCCATTTCCTGGAGGGAAGGCGGGGGGCCTCAGTGGAGCAACGTGAGGTCTGGAACTGTCCCTGGCTTCTCTATGCTCAGCTTCGGGCCTGGGGGCCGAGCTGTCATGGGGGGCGCTGTGTGGGGGAAGGCACTGGGCTCAGAGCCTCTGAGAAGGGGCTCCACAGCTCCCCGTGACCTCAGGGCTGATTCTCCGTGGCTCTACTCCTTCCAGACACCTGCAATGGGAGTTTAGAGCCACAGAAGCTTATGGGAGCCTTAGACAATCACTGAAATAGTTTTGTACTATTTTTGCTAAGAGCCTTGCTAAGTTGCTGAGGCAGTCCTCGAACATGTGATTGCCATTTCAGCTTCCCAAGTAATGGGCTTATAGGAGTATGCCACGCCCAGCTTACCATTAGGTTTTTTAAAAAGATCATTCCAAGCTGGGCGTGTCGGTGCACACCTATAATCCCAGTACTTGGGAGGCTAGGGCAGGAGGATCACAGGTTTGAGGCCAGCCTAGGCAACTTAGCAAGACCCTGCTTCAAAATAAAAAAATAAAAAGGGCTGGGGGGTTATAGTTCAGAGGTAGAATGCCCCTGGGTTCAATCCCCAGTACCACACACATACAAAAAAGTAGCATTCTAAAATGATATGCAAAGCCGGGCGTGGTGGCCCACACTTGTAATCCCAGTACTTGGGAGGCTGAGACAGGAGGATCGCAGGTTCGCGGCCAGCCTCAGCTACTTAGTGAGGCCATCTGCAACTTAGTGAGACCCTGTTTCAAAATAAAGAATAAACAATAGGGCTGGGTGTGTAACTTGGAGGTAGAATGTCCCTGGGTTCAATCCCCAGTATCGCAAAAACAAAACCCAAAGAAAGAAAAAGAGAAAACAACAACAAAAAAATGATACGCAATTAAAAACAAGAGGACGAAGAAGAAAATAAGGGTGGGAGGGGGTCAAAGAATACTCTATCTCGGGTTCTTAACAAAATATATCTGAACAAAATATATGCAGATGATCTGTGCAGTGATATTACAAGCCCCCGTCTTGTTCTGAAGTCTGAGATGGAACCTTAGAAATGTAACATTTTCAGTGTAAGAAGAATCGATATTGGCAATTTTATGTGCTTTGGGGTACGCTTTCTCTTCACATCCCCCAGTCTCTCCGTGTGATGTGCTGCTCGGAGTAGTCAGGGGGCTTCGGGGACCACCTGGCAGCAGGCGGGAAGGACGCGCCCAGTCTGGGTTGACTTACTGTGGAGCGGACAAAGACTGGGTTTTCTGTGGCTTCCACGATCACTTGGTGGGTGGGGCCCCCTGCAGCCTGTGGACCCGCGTAGTGCCGCAGCTCCTCGCTGAGTCCCGACACCGTCGTCTGAGAACTGTATTCCGAGTCGGAGGAATCGGACCCATTGTTCGTGTGACCAGGTGGCACCGCAAACCGGACAACGCTTGGGGGTGGTTCAGGGGAAGGGGTGGGCAGCCGGTCCAGGCCATTGGCTGGAGACACCTAGTTAAGAGGATTCCGTGTTAAAAGTGCTACTGTCCATTTACCTGTGGGTCTTTCTCAAAGTTTAAAGTACAGTATTATACATGGGTCTCTGTCCCTTGCCCTGGGACTCCACAGGCCCCTCCCAGCCACCTGGTGGACCCTCGGGTCCCACAACCCGAGCAAAGGACTTGTCCTCTGCTCTTTCACACTGCAAAGATGGGATGTCACACCTCTCTTAAGTGGAATGTCTTCATTTATATAGACCCTGCATCCTACAGGACGTAGGCTGCCAACTGGTTGGTTTAAAACAAAGCCAGCCCTACATTCTCTACAACTACTAACCCCAAGAGAAGAAAGTTACCATTCTCAGATATTTACTGAAAGAGTGCACAATCAGCAAATGCAGAGAGACCTACGTATCTGAGGCAGGAGTGCACTGGGGAACGCAGCACTCGGGGGCCCGGGGATGGGACACTATGCTCCGCGTAATTACTGACCTCAGGATATGGTCCGAAGAAAGATAAAAGGACGGGAAGCAGAACCAGTCCGTTGAGAACACCCAGGATTGTGAGGATCGCCAGGACAGCGAAGAAATACCTTGAAGATAAAAGGGACACAGGAACCTTCAGTGTGGCAGAGGTGAATCATCGTGTCCTTCACATGCCCAAGCGCAGCAGCATGTCGACACCAAAAATGACCCACCCCACCCCACGGAAGAGCTGACTACAAACTAGACTTCCAATCCAGTATGAACTTAGTCTTTTTTTTTTTTCACCTTAGGATTCTGAGGACTACATTCCAAACCCAAAGTGTTAGTTGGCGAAGGGAAGAAAAAAAAATTAGTTTGTTAATTTGCTGAAATCTCATGGCATGTAATGTTATTTATGAATGTGTTACACAAACACAAAAATATGGAATGTGAACTGAATGGGTGAGCAGACTGAAAGCACAAATACAATGGCGAGGGGCCCTGCTCCTGCAAACCCAGCAGAAGCAAACAAATGAAGCGAAGGGTGTAGAATTTAAACAATTTGGCCCAGGAGGAAAAGCGGCCCACTTCTGCAGGCAGCTAATCCACTGTGAAATGCTTCTGCCTCTTACGGCAGAATCTCTAATTAAGTCTCCAGCGTATCAGGTAAGGCTTTCCCTGGGCTTTCATTAATCACGACGTTCTGCCTAGAATTCTCTGAGTTCCAGTTTGACCAAATAGCTCCAATTGCAACCTTTTTAGAACACAGGAACCAGCTTTCTGCAAAGAAAATGCTGCCCATTCTTGGGAGCTGGGGCATTGTGCTGGGTGAGGGCGTTCCACAATGGCTGGGCTGCTCTGCGGGCCAATCTTTTGTTGAACAATTTAGCATCTCTGAATACTCTTGTTTTGCGTCAGCCAATTCAAACATAAAGGCC
Source organism: Glis glis (assembly GCA_004027185.1). Lineage (NCBI taxonomy): Eukaryota > Metazoa > Chordata > Mammalia > Rodentia > Gliridae > Glis > Glis glis. The sequence continues at coordinate 19,147 of PVJS01003104.1, forward strand.
ACAGCACCATGGCAGAAGAGGAGAGTGCACAAGTAGTCCTGCTTTCCCACCATTGAGGGCTGAGGTCTGGGATCCTCCGCCATACCAAGGTGAACCCACCAGCCAGGGACAGCCCTGACAGAGGACACCCGGCAAAGCTGCAGGGCTCGGACTCCACACGGGCAGGCATTTCTGGAACTAATGATTTCTAGGGCTTTGATGGAAGTGAGCTGGGGTGGGGGGAGAGAAGCTCAGGATGTTCTCAGGGAAGAGGGAGGGCCAGATATCTATCCGTTAATGGTCCGCCGGATCATAAAACGGAACAGGCATCCAACTCCGCCGTGTCTATATATGTTTCGACATTAGATGAAAGGAGAGAGAATCCCTATAAAAATACAAATACCTCACAGCTATTGTAAACACCAGAAACTTCTGAGCTGCATTAGTAAAAAAAACCAAGCAGCCAGTGTCTTGTTCTAATGTAAACTGTGGGAACTTTCGGCTGGGGCATATATCAGCGGCAGGCATTAAGACGTTTGCATCTCATCCATCTAACTGTAGCATAAACAGACCAATTAGATTTCTGTCGGCTTCATGTATACAAAGTCTGCTCATTTGTTCAACCTCGGTGAGGGCTGTATCAGGTTAATCCATCCCATTTTAGAAAACGGGAAGCCCTTTTAAGTACTTGGAACAGGAATCCTGGTATCTCCGGGGAGTCGGCCCCAGGTCCCCCGCTGGGTGCTCTCAGGCAGGGCAGGTTTCTTTCCTGTGGGTCACTTGGCATCCCTGGAGGCTGAGTTAGCCACTCGTCCCACTCATGAGGTCCCACCACACCCTGCGGCTCCCCCAGCTCCTCCTGGTTGGAACTTCCTGGGAACAGCCTCGCCCCCCACAGACCCCAAGTCACACAGAAGGGCGCGGGGCCCAGGCTGCTTGCAGTTTTGCAAAATGGCACTTGTCGTTACATTTGTGTTGAATGAGACAGTAACCATGCAAAAGAAAACATTTGGCATTGGGCTTTTATACCCTCAAGAGACAATGCTAATGTTTGATTATGTGTAGAGGGAGGAAATGAGAGTCAAAACCAAATTAACTGCTTATAACACAACAGGCCCAAACCTTGATCTGAGTTAGGCAACTCTCCAGTTGGTATTAGCAAACAAGAATTTACTAATTGGCTTGTTAACTTATCAATAGTCTGTGTCGAGGGGCCTCTCTGGGGAGCTGGCTGGAAATGCAGATTCTACCCTTCCCTGCCCCCCCAAATTCCATCTGCATTGAAAGAGCCTCAGGTGATGTGGAGGCATATCACAGACTGGAGAACTCTGGGTCTCCATTGAAAAGGTTACCCCACCTCTTCGCTCACTCTAACCCAAAACCACAGTGCACAGGTGGCCCTTGTTCCAGGAAGGCTGGATCGCCAGGATGCCGGCTCACCCAACCAGCTGTGCTACAGACTTGTCAACAGACTGATCTTTCTTCCTGCAAAGTTTGGCTAAAATTTCTCATTGAGAGCACCACCCGCCATGTGCGCACATGGGGAGCCAATCAGATTCTCTCTCTAGACTGAAGCACCCCCGGACCAATCCGTTCTCATTCTGGGTCCCACCCTATCATGGTTCGAATTCCACACCACCGTTTTTGCTTATGATGACTTGATCCTACCTCTTCACCAAGTGCTGGTGTTATCATCAAGAGGAGGATCGCGTGAAGCTGCCAAGGCTGGCTGGAGAACATGGTATGTCTCAAATTCCTTTCAGAAGGAAAACTTACTCTACTTTTATACTTCACAAAGCCACACTCTACTTAAATCATCAAAAACAGCTTGCCCAGAGATTCCAAGAGAAGAATCTGAACTTGGAACTTGGACTTCCAAAGTTGGACACTGAAGTCAAGTACTAACTGCTTCCTAAATCCCAGTGGGGACTTGAAAATGAAATCTGGGCAGATTATCTTCCTTTCTTAAAAGAATAAAGTCTAGATGGACCATTTTAGGTGTTTGTAAGTTGTCCTTTTTACAGTTTTAGAGACAATGACACGATGACCCAGAGGCCAAATGTGCTCAATTCATGGGGACTGTGGCCATCTCCTCCTGCAGATACTTCTAACCTGGGCCCCTAGCAGCTGATTCTTTAGCTTCAAGCTGTGGAGCTGCCTTTGCTGAGAGCCCCTATTCTCCAACTTTAGTCTTCAAGATATTCCCCAGCATGGCTCTAGAAGGGAGCTTGTCTCTATACTTCCTGGCATAAAACTTGGGTCCCCATTAAGAGATGTTGCAATCTATCAGAAACAGAAGGAAATAAGCAAGCAAGATCACATGAGCTGATAAGAATGATTCCTAAAGCCAGTCTTCTCTCACACGCTCGCTTACCTGACAATGAAATCGAACTCAGAGCCCGCGAGCATCAGCACTCCGAGCAGAGTGGACACGGCACCATCCAGAACGGGCGCAAACATGTGCTCAAGGGCCAGCACGGCCCTGCGGTTCTTGTCACCAATGGCTGTTAGAAAGGCCTGTGCAACGAGAAGAGGGCGGGCGATTAGATCCTGGGCTGCACGAAATGCTGTAAGCTGCTTTCATCTTGCCAGAACTTACTTCTCAGATTTTACTGTTTAACTCCTGTTCTGTTTAATCGAGGCAGCCCACCTAGCAAGATCTAGGCTCAAAGCACAGGTGTTCACGATACTGGGTCATATTTGGTGTCGATGTCAATCTTGAACAAAACCAAACCGAAACTATACAAACATGTGTAGAAATATTTTCTTTTTCCACCCTTACCCTTGAGGTGTTTCCCCCTCAAAATATGGTTAACATCTTGCATCCGAGAGGGCTCGGCTCATTATCACCGGCAACTGGGTGCTGAATACACGTCACCTCGCGATTACACTGAGGTGAGGACTTCCGCTACGTTTCAAACTAATGTGCACGCCTTAGCACTACAAAGGCATCACCAGAAAATACAGGCCTGTAGATTCCATTTGAGCCTGTTTTAAGTGTGCGGGGACATATCTCTGTTCTTTTGCATTCCTGGGGCTCTTCCAGGTCAAAAGTGCTGTTGAGAGCAGGCGAGAACTGGCAGAGTGAGTTCTGGGACGTCAGTTTCAGGGCAATGGGACCCAGGACCCTGGAGTGTGGGCTAGTGACTGCTGCCTCCTGCCCCCGCCTGTGATGGGACCCCAGCAGGGCTGCTTTGGGATATGCCGAAAGAGCCAGGGGAGGGCTGGGAGCCTTCACAGGGGGGCGTTCCTACCTCTTGTCTACCCATGGAAGGAGAGGATTGGTCATTTTCCTTAATAGATAAAGAAATAGAGTATACATAGATATTCTGTGAACATTATTTTCTCTAAGATGGGTTCTACTCTTCCCAAAGTTGGGAAAGACATTGGGGTCAATATAGTTGCTTTTTGTTTGGGGGAGAAAAGCACCAGTGTGGGTTGGAACCGTGTTGCTTTGTGCCATACTTGGACCACGATGTGATAGAGTCCTGCCTATCCTAGTGCTCACAAGTTACATGTCACTAAACTGTAGCAAAGCAATAGGAACTGCTCACTGATTAAGGGCCCTGGCAGAAGAATCATCTTCTTTGTTTAAACTTAACTTTTCTATCACCTTATAAACCTAGTAAGCCAGGCGTGGTGGCACACACTTGTAATCCCAGTACTTGGGAGGCTGAGACAGGAGGATCCAGGTTCGCGGCCAGCCTCAGCTACTTAGTGAGGCCCTCCACAACTTAGTGAGACCCTGTTTCAAAATAAAGAATAAAAAATAGGGCTGGGGGTGTAGCTTGGAGGTAAAATGCCCCTGGGTTCAATCCCCAGTACCACACACAAACAAAAATAAACCTAGTAAGAGTAGTAAGAGTACTAACTCTACTTTGAACAGAATTTCATGTATAGGATAAGAACACTGTATCTTGATAGTGCTCTTAGAAAAGGCTTGGATTAGATGCACCACAGTTTGAAGACTGCAGTTTGCATTTCCATTGTAAAAAATTTGTTCTAGCACACCCATGGTTTGTAACGCTAGTAAACAACAACAACAAAAAGCTTTCATTCGCACATCAGAATAAATGACTTACTTGTGGGTTTGTAACACATACAAATGTTTCTCCTTTTGAAGAGATGGGATTAGAATTATGTGTTTTCTAAACTCTAGGCTGGTAGACTCTTCATTAGAAAAACAAAACAAAATACCAAGAAACCTCTCTCCTTCCTCCCAGCTCCATGGAAAAAAGATAATTGAGCTTTATTGATCACTTCAAGAAAACACTCTTTCTGAAATATTGAACTTTACAATCTCTAGACTGCATAATAATATGCCCTGAAAGACTTCAGAAGGCCCAGGCAGAAGAACAAGCGCAGACACACACTTGCGATGTGCTGGGCCCAGGAAGAGAGACACCGGACAATTGCAAAAGCAAAACGAAAAGTAATTTGGTCCAAGTCCAATGCTAGGTTTCCTAGCTAGGGCATTCCAAGCACCACCATTTAACTCAGCCACAGTGTGTATTTACTGAATGCCTACTAATAGCCCCAAGTACTCGGGCTAGAAGCTCATCTGCAGATGGAACGTAATTTGCATGTTGCTATGAAGCTTTTGAGTCATTCTTTGATAAAGGTATATAGTGGGCTTGTCTCTTGGATTAAATCCAAGACTCCTGAAGTTCGATTTCCTCTAACAAAACATTCACAGGACAAGGCACAGGAAAGAGAGAGGGGAAAAAACTTCCTGCTGAAAGCAACCCTAGTTCTCTCACTTCCTGCTGTCATGAAGTTAGAGGCTGGGAGGTCCAGGGAGCTGGCTGGGTGGGCACGGGTGAAGCGCCAGCTCTGTAGGGTTGAGCACCTGAGCCTTCACGCAGGCCCGAGGGCATTTCCTTGGCAGCCAGCTCACTCTCAATTATGCTTTCCCCACCAAGCCTGTGAGTGTGGTCTTGTTTCATCTCCACTTTATTACTGTTTTTAAAACTCTGTGCATGCATGCCCACACACATACAATATATCCTGGGAACAAAGTTGACAACTGTAGAAGCCAAGGTGATATCAATGATGGCTGACAATACTCAAGGCGCAGGGCCCTTGCTGGCTCACTCTGGTGCCACTACCTGCAGCTCACAGAGACACCCCTCACCCCGCCCCTGGCCTTGGACTCCCTGAAAGGAAAAGAAATCCAGGGCCATTTCAGCCCCTCCTTGGAGCTCCTGGGCTCTGAGCACTGTCACTGCGATGTAGGGAAAATTAGTAGGTTCCCACTTGGACATTAATGGAATAGAGGAAATGGCAGCTTTCCATCAAACTTTTGGTTAAAATTTCTCCCATACCAAAGCCACGTGAACGGTGAATTCCACGCCGATGCCGACAGACGCGATGAGGATGACCACAGGCACGGCGCTCAGCTTGATCCCGATGAGGCCCATCATGCCGAAGAGCTCGACTGTCATCAAAGCCAGGACCGTCACCTTGAAGAAGGAATGTGGCGGTTAGTGACCGGGCACAGCTCAGACTCAGTGCTGCAGACACAGGAGGGTGCTAGATCCCAGGGTGGCCTGACTTGGGGCCAAGAGCCGAGCAACATCTCTGGTCAACACACCATGAACACCCTGACTTGCTTTACCTTTGGGCATCCGCCCTTCCTTTCCACTTCAGCTTCCTGCTGGGAAGCGAGATTTTGGGACAGCCATTTATAAGGCTGAAGGAGGAGTGCACAAAGGCAAAGTTTAGGATTCTCGTGAAAACTGTTTGTCCAATACACCTGTCCTAGAAAGCAAAACATGATCAAAACTACACTAGAGTGACCTACAAAGAATTATAGCTACAAATTTCTTTTTCTTTTTTTTATGGTACTGGGGATTGAACCCAGGGGCCTTCTACCTCCGAGCTACACCCCTAGTCCTATTTTTTTTTATTCTTTATTTTTAAAACAGGGTCTCACTAAGTTGCAGAGGGCCTCACTAGGTAGCTGAGGCTGTTCTTGAACTGTGATCCTCCTGTCTCAGCCTCCCAAGTACTGGGATTACAAGCGTGCCCAGCTAGCTACAAATTTCATAGATAGTTGGCCCTCTGTGTCAACTACGGATTCCACCAGCCGTGGGTTGAAGAGATTTGAGGAATAAACCCTACACCTGGACTGAACATGTGGACTTTTTCCCTTGTTATTCCCTAAGCAAAACACCATAACAACTACATTGTTGTTATGTTACATTTACATTGTATTGGGCATTGTAAGTCATCTAGAAATAATTTAGAGTATACAGGAGGACGTGTGCAGGTTATATGTAAATACAGTGCCACGTTGAGAGACTTGAGCATCCATGGATTTTGGTATCCATGGGGATTCTGGAACCAATACCCAGGAACAACTGTAGTTTAAAACAAGGCCTTTCCTTCTGTTTTTATTTTTTAATTTTTATTTTTTGTGGTACAGGGGATTAAACTGAGGAGTGTACTACCTCTGAGGTTTACCCCCTATTTTATTCTTAATTTTGAAAAAGGGTCTCACTAAGTTGCTGAGGCTGGCTTTGACCCTGTGATCCTCCTGTCTCAGCCTCCCAAGTGCTGGGAATACAGGACTGGGCCACCACACCTGGCTTCTGCTTTGATCTTCACCACTAGAAACCATGCTTCAGCCGTTCCCCCCCACCACTGTCCACACTACTCTATGTGACCCTCTCTGTTAAATATAGAGAAGAACCTTCTATATATTGTTAGGTCTGAGATGAGGTCATTAGATGGGTATCTTTTAGGTAGTGGGGGATTAAATCCAGGGGCGTTCTACTTTTGAGCTATTCTCCCAGCCCTTTTTAATTTTGAAACAAGGTCTCACTAAGTTGCTAAGGCTGGCCTCAAACCTGTGATCCTCCTGTCTCAGTCTCCCAAGTACTGGGATTATAGGTGTGCATCACAAGGCCCGACTAAAATGATACTTTTGAACAACTGAGCTGGAGCAATGAGTGTTTAGTTGCCTCCCTCTCTGTCCTGACAGGTTGGGATGAATAAAAATTCCTGTGGGTGAAGGAGCTGCACTTTTGCTGGAGGCCCATAGGGTGAGGGAGATGACTTGGGAGCAAGTCGTGGGGACGGCCATCATTAGCGGACGTGTGGGGTCCCAGGGCTGCTGCTGTGCCTGGGAGAGAGGAGATGATCCGGGAATCCCTGGGGGAAGCTTCCATGAGCCTTCCACCTACTTTGTGAAAACTGAGGGGGAATGGAAAGAAAATCTGTGGGGTGGGTTTCAGAAAGTCTTGGGCCCATGGGTCGAAAATACAACTAAAAGCCTACTTTTTCCAGATGGGCGAGGAAGAACATGAGCTGCCTGGGGTTGGGGAGGAAGAATGAACGATGGACCACGTCCATGGCCTAAGTACTGCGAAAACGGCAGCAGACTAAACATTTACCTTTGAATGTACCTGCTGCTGCCCAGACTCACGGCGCGGAAACAAAGCCTGGTCTCTGTTTTTATAATTTTGGCATTTTAAAGGCTACTCCACAGTACAGGGAATTTAGAGGCTGCCATGACTTTGTTAGACTCTACATGAAACTCACTTCAAATATGAAAGTATATGGGGGAAAGGATATCCAGAAAGAGGTTAGTAGTATCAGTTTATCATTCTGCCTGCCCCAGGAGTTATCGATCTCCCTATATACCGCCACTAACCATACTTATCTGTGTATTAAATATGGAGAAGAACCTTCTATGTATTGTTAGGTCTGGGATGAGGTCACAAAATGGTACTTTTGAATAAGGGGGGGGGTGGGGAAGGAGTTCTACCTTGTGTGTTTTTACTTAACAATACTCAGAGCTGTTAGGGAAAATGTGCTTAAAAATCCTCTATGTTGGACACACACATTTTCAGGCTGTTCATAGAGGGGACACACGCTTCTGGCCACGAGAGGCTCTACCTTCCCACGAACCACACCACCTGCAGCAGAATGCATGCATCTATTACGGGTGATGCAATCTATGCCCTCCTCCAAGGCCCAGACATAAACAAACGTCCCGGCTGCAGAAAGAGCTATGAGGAAAGGAATGTGACTTCCACAGAGACCCTGGTAATAAACTCACGATGATCCCAGCCGTCCAGGGGTTCAGCAGGAAGACGGCGCACACGAAGAACGTGCAGGCCAGCACCACACTGATGGCCAGCAGCAGCCAGTGGCGCAGGCTGATGTACTGCTCCCAGAAGAGGAAGGGGTAGCCATTGGGGTAGCTGGGCAGCCCCAGGCTCGTGTAGTTGTTGCAGACGGTTCGCACTTTCTCAATGGCTTCCACGAAGTCTGAGGTGTCGCGCAAGCCGTTGAGGTAGAAAGGGAACTGGGCGTACTCGATGGGCTCTGCTGCTGGGACTGGACAGAGAGGACACAGGTCAGGAGAGGGCCAGGTGAAGCGTCACCACCCCACAGTCGTGGTGAAGAGAGACAGCAGCTTCGCAGGAAAGCTCACTGCCTGCCCTTCTTTCAACATAAAGGAGAAACAATCCGCATTTCTGGGTCTTTATGATGTTCTTACTTGGTTTAAAAAAACCATTAAACAACAATCTTTGATTTTCTTTTGGGGGGCCGGGGGAATAAGTCTGTGATCTGTGTGTTTTTTTAGCCTTTAATTTTTTTTTTTTTTTGCGGTATGGGGGATGGAAGCCAGGGGCCCTTTACTACTGAGCCACACCCCAGCCCTTTTTATTTTTATTTTGAAACAGGGTCTTGCTAAGTTGCAGAGGCTGGCCTCAAACTTGCAATCTTCCTGTCTCAGCCTTTCAAGTTAATTTTCCAGGAGCAATCAGTCTTTGTGAGGGGTCTAAACACCTTAAGACTTATATTTGGGGGAAACATCTTGTTCCACAGACACATGTGAAAACACTAAGTACAGACTGGTTTCCTCGATAGCTTACAAGAGCAGAATAATCCCAGAGTCATGCTTTGCTGAGAAAACGCTGCACTTTCTTATCCTTTTAGCGATCTAACCAACTTAAACTTTCCTTGCTTCTTTTCTCATGCAATGCTAAGTCTTCAGCAACAGGGGAAGAAATCCTTACACAACAAGCATTTAGTTACTGCCGTTGTGTGTTCCAGACCCTTTGGGGTCATTCAGTTGACTTGCTAAACATGATTTGCCCTATTATAATCTCAACTATAAATTTTCATTAAGACGAGCCTTGGCTGCTTGCCACGAGGCTCTGGGGTTTAGATACGGGGAAGCACAACGCGCTGGCTCCCCAGCCACGTTTGCAAAGGGACCGTCTTCTTTCTCACGTCTTCTCTTGGCCCAATATCCAAAGCGTACGTTGCTACTAATATCTCGAACATAAATGCAAATTAAATCCACACAGAACCACCTTTCAAACTCTGGGCTGAGAGTGAAAGGAAGGAGGACACAGTTGTATACAGACTTTTCTGCTCTGGTTTAAACAGCTTTGACAGAGTACAGGTGCTTGGTGGCTTAGAGGAATGACCCAACGTGCCAAAAATCCCTTCAACACCAGAGTTGACAAAGTTAAGATAAACATATAATCCCTGGCGATAAAACTTTGCAATAGTAAAATAACACTCAACCTGGAGGCGTCCCCGACTTTCACATGGACCAGCTGGCATTCAGGAGAAATGCCTGAGGAACGGCTCAGGGTGCAGAGATTAGAGACTCTTATTTCTCAACGTGATAGGGCGTGGGGTTGTATTCCATTACACATCCCCATCCGTCTCCCAGAGTTTTAAACTAAGAGAAATAAATTGTTCTATTTACACTTTTGAACCCTGGGTAGTGTCGACGGACCAGGCTGTTGCTGCGCCTTGAAGATGAGGGGAGGCACCTCCGTGAGCTCCCCGGCCCTGAGGAGGGGGCGCCACTTACTTCTCAGCCGTGTTTCCGGCATGTAGTCGGCTTTGTCGTGAACCCACTCGGGGCGGTGGGGCCGGATGTTGGCCTGGGAGGCGGCGTAAGCCACGGGGTCATTGCTGACCCAGGCGGTCAGGTAGATGTAGAAGGCGCTGGGGTTGATAATGCCGTCTGCATCCACCAGGCGCTGCTTAGTCAACTACAGAGTGTGGAGAACAGAGGAGGCCTTTTAGAAAGGGGTGTGGGGCTAACACGTCCCGCCCAGAGGGAAAAGACGCGATACTTTGTGCCCATGTTTCCAACAGAGACTAGAACGTCCGGGCTTGAGTGTCACCGGTCCCATCAGAACACCTTTGATTTCTTTCAAAAGTGCACGTATTGGAGGACGCAATCATCGGTGTGTCAATAACAAACACACCGTTCTACAGATGGCCCCAGAATTGGCTGAACCAATTAAATCTGAATGCTAAAAGACTGTGGCAACTAAGGTCGGGAAGGAACAATCTGGAGAAACATATTTATAGGCGGGGAAAGGGGGAGAACCTGGCAAGGATCCCCGTACACGTCTGTGTGCAGTTAACCCCTGTTGTTAACACTGAAGGAAATGCCACCCAGTCAATGGAGGAGAGCTATAAAAATAAAACAACATCTGTATAAATTTTGCTAACACTAGCCTCCTATGACCTGTGTGTGCAAAACATGCCTGTTGCCAGAAAGTGGAAGAGACGAATACAAAACCCCAGCCTTTCTGGGGAATCTTATTTCTGAGACATGGTCAGACTTAAGTAAGCCGGTCCTCTGCGTGGCTAGATACGCCCCCTCCACAGTAGACCTTGTGGGCTTTGCTGAGGTCGAAGACTTCGTGTGATTGAGTGTGTGTGTGTGTGTGTGTGTGTGTGTTAGATACATCGAAAAAAATTTTTTTCCTGTTTACTTTAGATTTGGGCCTCATTCCAACGCTTTTCGTCTTTTTTTTTTTTAACAAAATGAAAAACACCAGTGACAGCGGTTCAGAGAGAAAAAGTGAAGGAAGAAAGGGCGTGGAAGAGAGGGCAAGAACCGGGCTTTGGGGATCTGGATTCAATTAATGCACAGGATGCGTAACAACTGTATGTCTTCAAACCGTCTCTGGAATTACATAGCCAGCGCATGGCCCCCATGCGTGCAGCACGCTCCTCTCTCCCAGGCAGAGGGAATGCTCTCTGGGGGCCTGGCCCGATCACATCTGTCCCACAGTGTCCCTGTCTCTAACTCCAAGCCCTTGCCATTGTCTCTGGGGCAGGTTCCTAGGCCCACCCTTACCAAACCTGACAGCCCACTGTGCGCTGCTATAAAGCACTAAGTTTCACACTCTGTAATGACTCTGAACAATGTACTTTGTAAATCTGTCACCTTAAATGCCAGCAAAAAAGGGGAGACAATAAACAGAGCTGCTAAGAAGCTCATTAGCATGACACTGTCTTCCTGAAGGTAAAGGAAGTGGGCTCCAAAGCGCAGGGGAAGGGGCTCTGTGGAAGCCGGGAGTCGCCTTGGGCGCCCAAGGGGTCCAAAGGGAGGTGCTGGAAACCCAGTGTCCCAAAGAAGACGCAAAGCAGAGAGCAGGATGACGGGGCAGAAGCAGCTCTCACTGCCTGGGGGCGCGTTCACGGTGGGCGTCACTCGGATCCCAGTCACTTGCATGTTTGTTTGCTCCACTGGGCAATGGGTCGGTCCGCAGGGCCCGCCCTGGGCCAGGGTGACCCAAATGACTCCTCCCATGAACCCAGACACCTCTCCACTCTTCTCAGCCGCCCACCCACCCCAAATTCTGTTCATTCAAACGACTGCCACCCCACACCGAGACCACCACGGTAGACTCTGGAAGGCTCCGTGGACACAGTGCTTCTAACATCTGAGGAAGCCTGCATTGCTCCGCTCTATTTTGCTGGAGGTAAGTAACATCTGCCCCCACTGGACAGATGAGGAACAGAGGCCGCTGGACTTGCCTGAGGTCACACCACTGGCTGGTGGGAGGAGGTGCACCAGGGCCGACTCAAGATGCTTCCCACCAGCCCGGAAGCCTCGGGTCCCCCGCGGGAGCAGGCTGCTTCTCATGCTATCCCCCATCTTTTGCATGGCGGCTGCCCCAAAACTCAGCTCCCCAGCTCCCTGGACAGACTCCCCAGAGCTTCTGGGCAGAAAGAGTACCTGGCTGATGTCGATGGGCTTGTCTCGGCTGCCAGTTTGCACCAGGAGTTTGTAGGCCAGGACCCCATCGTCGGACCCGTTTTTGTAATTGTTTGGCATGATCTTCCCGCTTTCCCAGTCACTGTCAAATGCGTCCTGAAGTCCTAGAAAAGGCAAAAGTGTGTTAAGACGTTACAGCTCTCGACCAGAATGACCTGGGCTGACAGGGTGGGCCGGGACGGGGAGTGGGGAGGGACCAATGTGCAGCTGGCTTCTACCTCTGCTGACACTGTCGGCGCTGTTGTGAATGAGCTGCAAGTTGCTTACAACCGCTACTCAAGTGCGGGAAGGAAAGCTACGTATTTTACCTTAATCAACATACATGCAACTGCGCTTCTTCCCCAGGCTATTCCAGTAAGAGGAAGCAAGAGAGGAGAGGAAGACACCGGGCTCATTAACTCCTCCACGCCACAGAGGGAGGTACGCTGCGGGTTCTTCCACACACGGAGAAATTCTACTCAGAGGGGCAGAAACACATTCAGGCTCCCAACTTCAAACAGCGACTCTGCTGCCGCTGGAGCCCCGGGGTGAGTGAACGCGGTTCTGTCAATTCGATCCATCTGTTGGACTTGTGGAGCTAATGCAAGCTGTGGGATCCGCTGCCAGGTCGTGTAAAGATCACAGCCAGCACCTACTCACTCCCAGCCGTCCCCTTCCTCTCTGCCACCTCCTTCCGAGGGGTTGTGCAGGGGCGGGATCCCGGGTGCACGCAGGGAAATACCGCACAGGGTAAATTTGGATCAGATTGAGAACAGGAAGCCGCAGGCCAATACAAGGAGGCTCTGCGAGAACAGATGACAAACCGCAAGCCTGGGGCGGGGGAGGAAAGTGCTTTCTGGCTGGGGGGATGGGCTAGCCCACCACACACAGCTGCGCTTGGCCTCTATAATCAAAGCCATCACTGCGACCTGACGGTCTGGCTGCAGGTCTGGCTGCAGCTGTAAAGAGATAAGCGTGTTGGAAGAGAAAACGGGCCCTGGTGACCCGGCCTCAGGGTCTGAGGCTGGCCGGCTGGTGTGCACACTCTCCCTGACACCCCCACCCCGTTCTTCCTCAGTCACCTCCCAAGTAGAGCCACCAAGCACCAGCTGCCAGAAAACCAGCACTGGGTTAGGCAGCGCTGGTGAGGCGGGAGAAGGGTGACTTCATTTCAGGACTTGCCTGGGGTGACTTCAAAGACAAAAAAAAAAAAAATCTGGTTATATGAGTGTTCAGAATGATTAAGCTCCTGGGTGTGAAGTGAACCCAGAAACCCTCTCTTTTTTTATTTTGGTCTTGGGGACTGAACACAGGGGCATCTACCTCTGAGCTATACCCCAGCCCTATTATTATTTTTTTTTTTTGAGGTACTGGGGATTGAACCCAGGGGCATTCAACCTCCGAGCTACACCCCCAGCCCTATTTTTTGTTCTTTATTTTGAAACGGTCTCACTAAGTTGCGGAGGGCCTAAGTAGCTGAGGCTGGCTGCGAACCCGGATCCTCCAGTCCCGGTCTCCCAAGTACTGGGTTTATAAGCGTGCGCCACCATGCCCGGCCCCCCAGCCCTATTTTATTTTTTATTTTGAAACAGGGTCTCACTAAGTTGCTGAGAGTCTTGGTAAGTTGTTGAGGCTGTCCTCGAACCTGCTATCCTCCTGTCTCAGCCTCTCAAGTGCTGGGATTACAGGTTTGCACCACCATGCCTGGCTCTCTCTTTTTTAAAAACTAAACCCTCCTTCTGATTTTGTTGAAGGCATTGTTTTGGGGGGGGTTTGTTGGTCCTGGGGACTGAACCCAAGGGTGTTCTACCTCTGAGCTATAGCCCCAGCCCCAGCCCCATTTTATTTTGTATTTTGAAACAGGGCCTTGCTAAGTTGCTGAGTCTGGCCTCAAACCTGCATTTCTCCTGTCTGAGCCTCCCAAGTGCTGGGATGACAGGCATGCACCACCTCGCCTGGTCTGAAGGAATTATTTTTATATGCACATTTTGGGATAAGGACAGTAGGCTCTGCGGGGACAGGAGGACCTGGCAGAGGCCTATGTGAAGGAGGCAGGCAGAGAGACCATAGTGATGGTTGTGCTTCCAGCCCTCAGACTGGTTTTCCTAGCAAGGTATGCACACAAGCGGTATGGAACAGATGTTATTTTATGACCTAAGACCTCTTTCTTCTGCTTTTGAAAAGAATAAACAGGAGAGGAAAACAACTGTTCCCCTCCCTAAAAAACACCCCCTCCCCTAAGAAGCCTGGTCTGTTCTCCCAGCCATAACAGAATTTTCCATTGCACAGTACTTTAACCCTCTCCTGAGAGTGGCTCGTGCTTAGTGGCACTGGTCTGCTCTAGCCACTACACCCATCACCCATCCACTGCCAACGCCCACCCTAGAGACAGTGAACGCGGGTTGGTGGGTAAAGTGTCGGGGCTGAGCTTTGAACCCAGGCAGCTCAAGGCCAAAGTCAGCTTGAATCATGCAGATAGAAACTGTCCTGAACACACTGTGGTGCCCAGAAGTGTTCACGAAGGCATGGACAAGATTAGCAGGGTTAACTGGTACCAACAATATCACATACCAACAATATCACATTGTGAAAGGTGGGGTCCCCCAAAACTGGAGTGCATGTTTTAGATATATTTAAACATGGAGCCTTTTGTGATATTCCTGAGTAAAACCAAGAAAGAAAGACAGATATGGGGAGGCTAAACCTGTGGCTACTAAGTTCAACTCCTTTTTATTGCACTGGTCCCCACGGAACTGTTCACTCTACTGGATGTGCAAAGATGCCACCGACTCTATGGAGTAATCAAGCCCTTGTTTTAGCCTGCTTTTCCATTGCTGTGACCAAAATACCCAACAAGCACAACTTAGAGGAGGAAAGATTTATTTGGCTCACAGTTGTATAAGTTCTGTCCATGGTCAGCTGAGCACAAGGTGGAGAAAAGCCACTCTCAGTCATGACACCCAGAAGCAGATTGAGGAGGGGACCAGGGACATAGTCCCCAAGACCACATCCACAGTGGTGGCCCAGTTCCCGCAGCCGTGCCCACTTCTGACCCTCGTTGTACTAGGGAACAACAGTCCATGAGCCTTTGGGGGACGTTCCAGGCCCAAGCCATAGGAGTTATTTCATACTTAGTTGAGTATTTTCTGACTAATTACCAAAAAGCTCAAGTAACAATGGGCTGGCCTAATATATGACCCTGGACACAAAACAAGTTTCAAGGATCTCCTTCTACTGCCCCATGGCCAACATCTTATATCCAACAAATGCACACTGTAGAAAAGAATTGTGACATTGTGCTTATTTTATAGCAAAACCTTACAATTTTAGCTACAATGTCTCTCATTATGAACATTTTACACTAAAAAATATTTTCTAGTATAAAGTTCAGGGTTAAAAAATTATCCCAACACATGGGAGCCTGAAAAGAAAACATTAACCTAAGTTTCATTTGTGTAACTCAGTGTGAAATAAAAACAAAGCTGGGCCCAGCAGTACATCCCTGTAATCCCAGTACTTGAGAAGCTAGGACAGGACAATCGCAGATCTGAGGCCAGCCTTGGCCACTTGCTGAGATCCTGTTTCAAAATAAAAAATAAAAAGGGCTAGGGGTGTACCTCGGTGACAGAATGCCACTGGGTTCAATCCTTAGTACCACCACCACCACTACCACCACCAAAAAAAAAAAAAAAGAAAAAAAGTAATTTTATATGATGCAGTTTGATTTTTCTCTCTAACTTCACCTCATTTGCCCGTATGTTTAAAAATGACATAACTCTCATATTAAGCATTTTATAATTTTAGGAGTAAAAACAAAGAACTATTGGAATGTTGTTAAAGACCGATGAATGAGACATGGTTTGAATAGCAATTTCATAAAAAAAACAACAAGGCTTCCATCCCTTAAAAAACACACAAAAGCCTCTGGAAGGGAAGCTGACTCAAGGGTGACCACTTCCTTGGAGGAAATGTTCAAAGACCAAAACAACCACTCGATAGGCCTGTAGAAGCTCCAAGCAGCAGGGGCCCCACACAGAGTCCCATGTCAGAACGCAGGGATGGAACTGGGTCTAGCTGGGTGCCATTCACTTAGCAATAAGAACACAAAGCAAATGCACCTTTAACAGAAGTATGCACAAGTCTGAATGCTTCAGGTCTTTAAAAGGACAAAAGTAGAGAGATCATCTACAATATTCTAAGAAGGCCATCCTCCACACTGTCTAGAGAGAGTGCCCCGCATCTGCCTTGGCCTAATACGCCATGCTCAGAGTCCCAAGTGGTGTGTTGGTGACTTCAGCTAAAGACCCTGAAACCCATTCTACAAACCCATTTTCCTCTGCTCAGGGGCCAGCAGTGCACAGCAGATCTCTGTCATTTGTGGCAAGTTATTTGCATGTCTTTGGTCAATGGGGGAAAAATGAAAAGCAGGGAATCTCTCAACTGTCTCTTTTGACTCATTACCTGAAAACCACTGCTTTCAGTATGAAATGTAAAAAAAAATAAGACTTGGATCAAATTCAAGTTAATCCCATGAGCCTGTTAAGAAGTTAACAATCATGTCATGTTGTTCTCTTCATCTTTCTCCAAAACAAAAGTCAAATCTGGCATATAGGTATGAACAAAACTCTAGTAACACAAGTTAAGGCCAGAAATTGTACTGAACCGATTTCAATCAAACTCAAGTTATTTACTATCTCTTGCAGACTCACAGGGAAACTGGCTGTCTAATCTTTACATACAAATGTACTGACTGAAGACCAAAAAAGGCACTTAAATCTGTGTTTAAACAAGCCTAATTAAGTGGGAAATTAAGACGATCATTTGGAGAGTCGAAGCCAAAAAATGTTGGGGGCACAATTATTTGGGTATTCTAGTAAAAGCATTTTTTACTTGGATTGTGTGGATAATTATCCCGATTCTCTACTTTGCATGTGTCAACACAGAATAAATGAACAGATGTTCTTGAGATCACAGAATATATTTATACTCAGCACTTAGGAGCAAATTTACACAACTTTTTTTCTCCAGTTGACTAATATTTCCTAGAAATATTTCTTAGAGTGGGGTAAGAAGCCAAGAAAGGTTTTATTTATTTAATTTTTATTTATTTTTTGGTATTAGAGGCTGAACTCAGGGGCATTCTGCCCCTGAGCTATACCCTCAGCCCTTTTTTTAAATTTTGAGACAGGGTCTTGCTAAATTGTTGATGGTTTCTCTAAGTTGCTGAGACTGGCCTTGAACCTGCAATCCTCCTGTCTCTGCCTCACAAGTACTGGGATTACAGCTGTGTGCCACCATGCCCAGCTCAAGAAAGGCATTTTAAAGCATGATTTCACTACTTATAAGATTATGTGAAATGTGATTAATAAATGTACTTCATTCGCCCAATCAAAAGCTAGTCAAAATGAACCTGAATGTCAACTATGGACTTTGGGTGACCATGATGTCATGCCATGTCATGGTAGGTTCATCAGTTGTAACAAAAGCACCCCTCCGGTTGGGCAAGTTGATATTGGGGAGGCTGTGTATGTGGGGGGTGGAGGGGTGAGCAATCTCTGTACATTTCCCTTTCAGTTTTGCTGTCCACTCAAAGCTGCTCTAAAAATAAAGTCTATTAAAAATAAGTAACATTTTTAAAGAAGATGGCCAAATTATGGAATCCTGCATTCTATCCATTATATCCACCAGTAGATCCTAAATCTACTGGTGCGGTCAGCTGTAATGCAGCACCGAGTTAGCCTAGAAATCCCATTGACGCTGATTTCGCTTGGTCCCCAACCGGCCACCACCAAAAGGAAAGAGCAACAGAAGCAACTGGGCTCCGGCCTTTGTGACACGCTTGCCCTTCTCCTATCATGGACTCCAAAACTCTTACACAAGTTCCTGATTTACTCGATTGGATTATTTGCATGGTTTTACAGGTAAAAGCCAAATTTGGGGGACTGCCGCAGAAACAGACTATATAAGAATTAACCAACACTTAGAAGTCAACGAAACGTGTCAGCGTTACATTCTGATCTAACACATCCATGAACCGCGGGGGCCTGTAGAAGGTGACTGACCGTGCAAGAGACGCACGGGTGACGCCGGACTGAGGATGACAGCCCGGCGGCAGCCTCACCTTGCAGCCAGTCTCTGAAGTAGTGCAGCCACATCTTGGGAAGCTGTTTGTTTTCTTCCAACATGACATACTTCACGTTGCTGAAACTCTTGTGAAGGTCATAGAGTAAGTGCTGGATGTTCGGGTAGTCTGCTTTCTGGGTGACGATGTACATGTTGTAGAAAGAAAAGTATTTGAACTGTGCAGCAATAAAGTCATATTCTCTGGTTTCCCGAGGGACAATGTCTGTAAGGTCCAGCCCGTCTCTCACTCGGGTGGTCCCATAAAGGCTGACCCCCAGCAAGCCCAGGAAGAGGAAGATCACCACGACCTGCAACAGAGCAAGAGGCAGGGGTTAGACTCTGAGGAATACCATGGACTCCCACAAGCGTCAGCTGTGTGGCTCCTATCTTCTTTACTGCCACCCTGGCTCAGATTTGGCACGAAGGGGTCATTTTTCCATAGGGAAAAACACGCAATGATAGTAACTGCATTTCTAAATAACCTCATAAAGAACAGAAATGTTTACAATGTAAGGAGACAATCTAAACTCACAGAAATACTTGCAACCCAGAGATTCGCTCCTGTGGCCCTGCACTTTGTGGACTGACTTTTGGAGCCTAAAGTGTAGCACACTTCCTCAATTTTTGTTTCTTTTTTGGTGGTACTGGGGATTGAACCCAGGGGTATTCTACTTCTGAGCTACACTCTCAACCCTCTTTTGGTTTTTTATTTTGAAACAGGGTTTTGCTAAGTTGCCGAGGCTCCCTCAAACCTGCAGTCCTTCTGTCTCAGCCTCCCAAGTATTGGGATTACAGGTGTGTACCACCACCTCAGGCTTCATAATTTTTTTTACATGGCAAAAGAAGAAAAGTAGAAGCTATCTGGTGAATCCCAGAGGAGCTGGCTCTGCTACTTCTGGAAGACAGGAGAGTCCTGTGTGTGGGCCGGTTACCTTGGCTTTTGGTTTTAGGAGGAAAGGGGCATAGTGCTTCTCTGCAAAAGACGACAGCGTCCACTTGGTGCAGGGAGGCTCGAGGCAGTGCAGGCTGGAGTCGGAGAACTGGGAAAGCAGGTCCCTGGTGGAGCTGGTGCTCTCGGGGCTCTGGCAGCTGAGGGTGTCCTGGGTGACGGTGACAGGCTGCACGGAGATCTCGGAGCGAGGCTCGGCGGTGGTGTAGTACACGTGCGTATGTGGGTCGTACTCTGTGCGCAGCTGGACGGTGGATTGCATGGTGATGTGCGTCTCGTGGGCGAAACTGTGGCTGCTGTAGGGGGGCGGGGGGCTGTAGCGCGTGTTACTGTGGGGCTCCGTGTAGGCCTGAGGTTCGACCTGAATCACTCTGCTGACACAGGGGCTGGAAGAAGGGGAAGCAATAGTATGTTAAGCTGCGTGCTTGCCAGTGGCTGGCGCTACCTACTGACACAGCTCCAACTCGGGAGAAGCGCCTTATCACCGGATCCGCAGCATCACCCGAATGATGCGGACGGAGGCCTGACCGAGTCCAGGGAGGCCAAAGAGTTGATCCTACATGAGGCTGGCGTGATGCCGAACCCCTTCGAAATATAATTCCCAAAAAGGAAGATAATAAAACAACCCACCACCCCGAATTTTTTCTAGATGGACGGTTTTCAACTTGGTTCTTCTCTAACCCAGAGAGTTATGAAACACCAACCAATCACTGGTTCATGATGGAAAAATAATTGTGTGCATCAGAACCTCAAGGGCTATGAGGGTGTTTGGTTGGGGGAGAGGAGAAGCTCTCCTCACTCCCCAGTAAAGCACGCTCGGTCCAGTGTCTCCCTACCTCCATCACACCATCCACCCTGGTAACTGCATTCCCGTCTAGGCCCATAGACTGGAAGAGTTCTGCAAATAGTACTCCTGCTGTACTCAACCAGTAAGGGCGATCGCGGCCTGAACACATACCTTGTAAAACAGCAGAAAATGTCCAATCTTCTGTCCTCACGCCGATATAAATCCATGCTGAGAATTGCAGGGAAAATGAGGAGCACCATGGCAAAGTTGAACACCACCACTACTGCAGCCTGGGAGAGGGAGGAGAGGCCAGAGGTCACCGAGGCGCTCCTCATCCGAGCACCGCTTTGCGGATGAAGATGCTGTCAACTGTGCTCACTGTCCTGGCGCAGTGCTTAATGTGGAGAGAGCTGTTGGGATGTCTCATTAAAGAGATCAAGGTCCCTGTCATTCCGGTCCTTTCCATTTCTAGTGATTCCATGAACCCAGAAGGTACAAACATAGGAACTAAATTTCTCATGTCTGACTAGTAACCTAACCAAACTGAACCTACAAAGGCAGAACAGAGAATGGACTCGAGATGTTTTATTTCAAAACAAAAAGAAACATTTTTCCCCTCCAGAACATTTCTAAGAGTTCATGCAGCCCTGATTTTACACTTAAAAATTTGTATATAAAGTGGGTCAAGTCTATCAAAATGTCACCTTTAAAATGTGAAATAAAATTTCACACATGTCCCCTGAGGTTTTTAATAGGCACATTCCAAATAGCCTCCGGAGCAGCCTGTGGGGTGTGTGAGTGGGTAACAGAGAAGGTCAAGGAGAGTTAAGCAGAAAGAAATTCCTGCGTGTGATTATAGTACGCAGAATAAATAAGTACAGATTCAAAAGTCACTCCATAACCTAGAATAAACACGGGGCTCGATTCTGCAGCGCTTTGGCAAATCTCCCTCTGACCTAGTAAAAATTACAAAATTGGGCTGTTAATGGGGGAAGCTGACAGGACAGCTGACAGGGCTATCCTGTTCAGAGAAGCAGGAGAAGAGGCAGAAAAGAAAAACCGAACTGGAATGCTAAGTAGCCAAGAAATAATCAGAAATTCATTTGAAAGTTAAAAACTCATAGGGGGGTTTTCAAAGGACTATTTCAGAGACATTCTCAAACTGGGTAAATGGCCCAGAACAAGGAAGGAAAACCTGGCTATAACTGGTGTCTAGCAGAATCCAGGGGGAACTTCACAAGAGGCTTTTGAAAGAGATTGTGAATTTATGCTACAGGTGAAGCAGCAAGCTTGAGGTCTGGAGAGATGCCTTTTCAATAATGATTTCTCTGTCAAGTCTACAAAACCATCAAATTACCAACAGTCTCCACCTAAAAATTACCTAATCTGTTTCTCTGCAAGTCTATCTTGAAAATTTCTCATCAGTTAAAAACTACAAAACATGTTACCTTACCACTCTAATGTACACAAGGCACTTTGAAGACCTGTCTGAGGGGTCTATATGAAAAAGCATGCCTTTGTCGCAACCAGAAGGGTGGGTTATCTAAGAAACAAGTAAGTCCAGTATTGTGCTGAGTGTTAGAGATACAAAAATAGGACAAATTCTGCTCTCCACACAGACAGAGCTACAAACAAGTTACAACCCAGGCTGATACATATACTAATAAAAGCAGGTGCCTGGCTGCAGAGCACCTCAGAGGGAGGGTGTGGGTGAAGTGGGGTGGGGAGAACTGTCCATCAGGGTAGGATTCCTGGGAGATGGTTCTGCAGGGTTTAGAAGATGAACAGGGTCGGGGGGAACAGGGAAGGGACAGATGCTCCAGGTAGAAGAGACAGAACAGCAGTGTCCCAGAGGATCATACTGGCCCAAGTAACTCATCACTACAAGGAGAAGCCATGAGAGACCAGGCAGTTAGCACAGGATCCATTCAGTCCCCAGGGCAAACAGGAGGTAGACATTCCGATTGCCACTGACAGACACTATGACCCAGTGAAGACCCCAAGGCTCAGGACTGCAGCCTGTTTGTTACCCAGTGAACTGGATTACAATGGAGACTCAATGAAAGCCCTTGGCCCAACTGAGAATGAAGAGTTCTGGTTAGATCTGCCCCTTGCTGGGAGAATGTCCTCGGGCTCGGCCAGGACTCCTGACCAATGAGACAATTGAGAACGCTGGGAAAAAAGGGGAGACTTTCCCGAACATGTCCAGGGGGCTGAGTCCCAGCTGTTAAAATTACAGTCACGTTTCTAACGCAGGCGTGGGAGGGACAGAATGAACTCTGTGTGCCTGTCTTTGGGTGGAAGTCCCTGAGAATGGGACAGACTCTGAAACACAGAGCCACACTAGCACACACACACACAAAGCCTGGGAGCCGGCCAGAGCAGGCCTGAGTTTTCTATAGTGGCTGCAGAACACCTGATCCTGGGACCCGTCGATCAGAGAAACCGGAAAGGCATCTTGCTCTGTGTCTCCTGAGATGGAAATGGAGGAACGAGAGAAGAGGCCAAAGCAGCGCCTCATCTAACTTGCTTTCTAGTGAGAGATTACATAGAATAGGGAGGAACATTTTCTGAACATAGGAGAACTTCGACGCCCTCAAAGGTGTCCCAAAAACAAATAGCAAAGATTTCTCAGTAAGGAAGAGGAATCACAGCAGAAGTAACAGGAAATTTTAAGAAATCCTAAGTAAATCAGAAAAGCCAATGGATGATACTGCACGGAGCTCATTCTAATTACAGTTCTTCAAGAAAATGTCCCTGTTCCAGAAGCGTCCATGGTGGCCCTGTTGAGACACTTGGAGAGGGCCCCATCGGCCTGTTGAATAAGCAGAGGCTCTGTTTTGGGAGTTTCCACTGAAGAACCATTTTGGACCTGTTGAGGACATTGGTCCCAAAGACTTAAGTGACAGTGCCAAAGCTTTCTGGTATACACTGGCATCTGACAGACGGAAGATGTGTGATAAGGAACTTTAAGACAGTTTCTTGGGGGGGGACCTCTTTTGGTCAGGCCACAAAATTGGAAAAGTTCCATAAGGAAAAACCCAAAGGTCATCTGGGTTTATTATTGGGCAATTTTTCTTTGGGTCTCTCCCTTTAATCTGTAGCATCCACAAATATAAACACAAGTGAATTCCAGAGTCACAACTTAGCACAGGTCACAAAAGGAACAAGAAGGTACATATCGTCGTTGTCTTTTTTGGGCGGGGGCAGTATTGAGGATTGAACCCAAGGGCATTCTACCTCTGAACTATACCCCCAGACCTTTTTATTTTGATACAGGGTCTCCCCAAATTGCTGAGGCTGGTCTCGAACCTGTGATCCTCCAGTCTCAGCCTCCCAAGTACTGGGATTAAGGGCATGCACCACTGCGTACAGCAATCAATTTTGAATGGCAATATATTTAAAAGGGAACCAGGGCTGGGTGTGGTGGTAATCCCAGTACTTGGGAAGCAGAAATAGAGGGATGCAGATTTGAGGCCAGCCTCAGCAACTTAGTGAAATCCTCAGCAATTTAGTAAGATCCTTTTTTGAAATAAAAAATAAAAAGGAGCCAAGTGTGGTGGTGCATGCATGTAATCCTAGTACTTAGGAGGCTGAGACAGGAGGATTGCAGGTTCAAGGACAGTCTTAGCAAGTAGTAAGACTCTTATCAACCTACCGAGACCCTGTTTCAAAATAAAAATAAAATGGGGCTGGGGGTGTAGCTCAGAGGTAGAATTGCCCTGGGTTCAATCCCCAGCACCAAAATAAATAAATAAATAAATAAAATAAAATTTAATTTAAAAAAAAGGGCTGGGGGTATAGCTAGGAGGTAGTGCATCCCTGGGTTCAATTCCTAGTACCTAAATACATACATACATACATAAATGGGAACCAGAGTAAAATTTCTGATGGCCACTTACAGGCTTTTCCTTTTTTTTTTTAGATTTTCTTCTTGTCTTCACTTTTGTTTATGACAGAAAATGAGCCAAAGTACCATGGAAAGCCATTCTTTTTTTGGTGTGTGTGTGTGTGTGTGTGTGTGTATGTGTGTGGTGCTGGTGATTAAACCCAGGGGCATTCTACCTCTGAGCTATACCCCCAGCCTTATTTTATTTTTTATTTGGAAAATCTTTTTTATTTTTTATTTCTCACTAAGTTGCTGAACGCCTCATTACATTGCTATTTTTTTATTTCTCACTAATTGCAATCCTCCTGTCTCAGCCTCCCAAGTACTGGGATAACAGGTGTGTGCCACCACGCCCGGCAGGAAGCCATTCTTTAATAAACGAGGAGTCTCAGAAGCTGTGATTGCAATGGTGTCAAGCCGATACAGTGACTTAGAATAGAAGCGTGAAACCCACAGTGCTCATCTCGCCTCTGTGAGGTGCTTACCTTGGGAGAATTTAGCGTACTGGACTTTCTAAAAGGCTACTCCTCGTAAGGAAAGCTCAGGTAGCTTTTCAGACCACCACACCAGGGATATCAATAAAGCAGAGTTTGCCTTGATGAATCATCAGTATGTACTGAGAGAGGAGAGGGGAGAACGAGAGAGGGAAAAGAAGAAAAGGAGTGTGAGCAGATGAAGAACAGAGCAGCTAAGACAGCAAGGGAAAGGCGGCCCACAGAAAGCAGGAGAGGAGAGAGCAAGGAGACGGGGTCCTGCTATTCAAAGACTCTGGCCGGAGTCGGCTGCACACAAGACAAGAACAAGGCACAAACGCGGGCAGACCAGGCCTGGGCACAAAGGCACCCGACACTTCAGTCGGACCCGTGACCTTCACGGGCATCTTTCACTCTTCTCCTCTTACTAAGCAATTGGATATTTTAATTTTCCTGTGTTTAGGTCCCAGCTTCAGGTTTAATGTCATTCATTTATTCACTCACTATTTCTACTTCTATATGCATTTATAATAAAAATAAGCCCCCTTTTTCAATATTTATCTTCTGGGGCTGGTGGCTATGGTGCCTGGCACAACATCCTTTCTCATATCTTATACTAAATGTTGAGGAAGCCTCATATCCTAAACACAGTAGGATCAGTCATTGCTCAGGCCTCTACTGGTAATTCATCAAATAAAATTCAAGCACTTTGTTGATCGGTACTTCTCGTGTGATAAATGTGAAGACTAAGAAAGCTCTAAATATGTCGATAAAAGTATAAATAAAAACTGAATTCACAATCTGTCAATTTCTCTTTCTGGACACAAATAAAAACTAAATTCACCATCTGTCAATTTCTCTTTCTGGACACAAATAAAAACTGAATTCACGATCCGTCAATTTCTCTTTCTGGACACAATCCTCAGCACCTTTTGGTGAGTGCAGTGGTATCAATGAGCTGGATGTGATAACAATGGCATGACAAGGGACACCCAACGTGGTTTCCTTTGGGAACCTGGACATCTCAGGAATTATGTTTGCAGAAGGAAGGGGAAAGCCAGTGTTCCTTTACTCTTTCTCTGGAAACATGGAGCTTTAAAATTTGAAATCAAATCACAAAACTTCAATCATGTCTTGTGATATGTAAACCCTGGAGCACATGGGGCTTAGAAGACCATGCCCCAAATGGGTCCACTGTGTACCTCATCTGCTGCATTGGTCACTTTTGGGATTCCTATAACTTTCAAGTAGTTTAAAGGCAATGTCAAGAATTTCCTCTGAGCATGGGACAGACCACAGCTGCATCTCCATTCCAGGGAACTCTCCATTCTTATGACTCATGTAAGCTGGCTCTTTGGACAAATACCTGATGGGCTCTGGGTGTGAAAGGGCCTGTCTTGGAAGGAGAGGACACAGAAGGAGGGAGCCACATGCATTTCAGGAAAAAGAAAGAGGCATTTTGAGTTTGCTTGGGCAGCCATTAGAACACAGTAGGGGACTAAAAAAGCAAAGAGAAGAGGGAAAAGGAGAGACCATAGAGACCAACTAAGGGAGGTTGGGTAACAAGGGCCCCCCAAGGGATGCTCCCTGTGGGTCATGCCCCAAGGCAGTGAATGGCCAATATATCTGACACAGCGCTATCTGACTTTTGATTTTAAGTTACTCTCTCCTCTGGCTACCATGTAACGTCATCTTCCTTATCAATACAATCTACTCTCCATGACTGCCCTGGGTTAGAGCCAGAGCCTCCCCTGGGGAAGGCAAAAGAAAGCATGGCATGATTGGGATGGAAGGTATCTAGAAGCAGGGACAGCCAGCAGGCTGGTGCAGCACAGCACGGAGGGACCCGGAGGAACACGTGGAGTGGTCCCAGGTCCCATCTGAGCTGAACAGCAAAGCGCAATTCCATAAGGCAACAGGTCTTTGGGCTACAAGGCTGAGAGGAACTTTTGTAGAAGGAGTAGAACAGAGCCCCAAGTGCTGGCTTGCTACTTTATGTGGCAGCAGTAACGGATGTGCCCAACTGGAGGAAAAGCAGACTGGGGACACCAAACGTGGGGTGCACTGCTAAGTATCACCAGAAATCTGCACACAGAAAACTCACCTGCAGAGAGAAGGCCCGCAGAGCAGGAATGGGGATTAACGCAGCCATAAAGAAGGCGGTGACGTTGCTAATGGAGGTGAGGGCCACGCTGGCTCCCGTGCGTTTGAGGCACTCCCCGGTCCTGTCCTGAGGATGAGAGAGCACAGTGCTGAGAGCTGCACATGCCACCGTCTGCCCCTCTGGGCACAGACCTCGTACATCCATGGCAAAACAACACAATCGGAGTTCCCGATGCTGGCATCAGAGGACAAGAAAGGGATATTTGTGGCCCTAACCTTACTACCGGCATCTTTCAGCACGATCTGATCATGTGTTCCTCACCATTACTATCACCCAAAGCAAACAGCTGCAAGACATGATTTAAGTATAAATTTTTGTGTGTGTGTGAGTGTAATACTGGGGATTATACCCAGGGGAGTTCTATCTCTGAGCTACACCCCCAGCCCTATTTTACTTTATATTTGGAAACAGGGTCTCACTAAGTTGCTGCGGCCTTCGCTAAGTTGCTGAGAGGCTGGCCTTGAACCTGCAATCCTCCTGTTTCAGCCTCCCAAGCACTGGGATTACAGGCCTGCGCCACTACACCCAGCTAAGTGTAGATTTTAATATGATTTAAAATACAGGGTGAAGCAAAGTGACAGAAAATCCCAGAGATGTAAATGGGGGCTCTGGAAATGGGAGGGCAGTGATATGAAGAGTCACACTAAAAGACCTGTTACACTAAAAGACCTGTTACACTAAAAGACATGTTATGGTTTGTCCCCCAAGGGCTCTGGAGTGGAAGGCGTGGTGTTCGAGGCAGCAGTGTTTGCAGGCGGGGCTCGTGGGAAGAGACTGCATCGCGGGGGGCTCTGACCTCACTAGTGGATTAATCCGTCCAGGGGTTCGTAGCCGATGGCATTACTGGCAGGTAGTCAAATCCTACGAGAGGGCCTAGTTGGAGGAGGTAGACTACTGGAGGTGTGCCCTGGAAGGGTATTTCTTGCTGCCTGTCTGTCTGTCTCTCCCTTTCTCAGCTGACAACAGGAGAGCGGCTTTGACCCTCAATACCCTGCCGCCATCATGTTCGGCCTCACCTCAGGCAGAAGCCGAGGGATCCCAGATAGGAACCTCTGAAACCATGAACCAAAACCAACCTTTCCTCCTCTAGTTGTTTTTGCCAGGTTATTTTGTCACCAAGATGGGAAGCTCACTATAGCACACTCTGCTTCTACAGGCACCCCGGATGGAGCTCTTGGGACCTCGCACAGCTGACACACGTCCTGTGGTCTCTTCAGCTTGTTTTATTTATCTAGAGCCAGTAACATGTCATTTGACTTGGGATTGGATAGTTACTAGGCCAGATTGAGAAAAATTACAGGACAAATGCTCGGAAACAGAGGGGACCTTGGGTGCCCCCCACCCTGCTCAAGCCTCCTTCTTTTGATCTGTTATTACCTCAAAAGGAATCCTTTTATTCTGTCCTGTTTCACTAAACGCATGCGCCAGAAGGAAGACGTCATCCACGCCAACGCCGAGGGCGAGAAATGGCAAAACCTGCAGTGAGGCAGAACACGTGCATCAGGTGTGGGAGGTGGGCCTGGGTCACTCTAAATCTACTCAGAATACTGTCCCGAGCGCCCCTAAGTTATCCAAAGGGGAGTGCATATGAACCCACAGTGAGGAGTTTACTTTCTCTGACAACTCATACCCCCAAGGCCCGGCACTTTCAGCTCACAGTAGCTCTTATAAGCCTCTATTTCTAAGGTCCAGATACAATCATTTTTCTTTTCTTTCTTTTTTTTTTTTTCTTTCTGGTACTGGGGATTGAGGGGCATTCTACCCGAGCTACACTCTCAGCCCTTTTTATTTTGAAACAGGGTCTTGCTAAGTTGCTGGGACTGGCCTCAAACCTGCGATCCTCCTGTCTCGGCCTCCCAAGTACTAGGATTACAGGCATGTGCCACCACACCCGGCACCATAATTGCTTAAAGCTGATAGATGAGAGGGAATCAAACTCTCTACAGCAACGGTTCTCACAGAGGCCCCAGAACAGCACTGCTGAGAACTGATTAGAAATGCACACTCTTAGTCCTGACCTGGACCTCCAGATCAGAACTCTGGTGGTGGCCCAGAAATCTGCGCTCTCACAGCCTCCAGTGGTTCTGATATCCACGAGAGCTTGAGAACCGGAGTCCTAGTGAGTGACACAAGTTTCTCCAAGTGAAGCATCTCTGCTCATCAACAGCTCAGACGTTCTACCCTCTGCCTGGGTGTCAGAGCAGAGACAGCCCTGCTCTGAGTGAGCAGGAAGACTAGCGGGGCCTCTGAGTGAGCTGGACACACGGGGGCCACGGCCGAGCCCAGGGAGGGTGTCAAGGGCAGTGACGGCCGCCTCTCTGGTACCTGAGTCGTTGCAGCATTAAAGGAGATCCCGATCAAGGAGCATAGGCCCAATCCCGCGGCCACTGACAGGGCAACCAACAGGACGCCAGCCAGCCCCACGGCACCCTGGGACTTGGAGCAGTCCCAGCGCAGCATAGTCAAGCAGGCATAGGCGAGCTGTGGGCAGGACAACGGGAGGGACGGAGGAGGAGGAGGGGTGGGAGGAGGGCACGGGGGACACAAAAGTCAGGCATCAGAATGTGTAGTGATTCTAACATTTCCCCCCACCCCTCGCCCCAAAGGTAGAACTTATTAAACCCAACAACCATGAAAATTTACATTATGGACATCACATGAAATGACTCAAAGACAGAAGAATTGCAAATGGGGAAAATACTTTACAAGAACACTTTTTTTTTGGTACTGGGGATTGAGGGTGTTCTACCTCCAAGCAACACCCCCAGCCCTATTTTAATGTTGAAACAGGGTCTCATTAAGTTGTTGAGGGCCTCGCTAAGTTTCTGAGGCTGGCTTCAAACCTGTGATCCTCCTGTCTCAGCCTCCCAGGTACTGGGATTACAGGCGTGCACCACCACACCTGGCTACACAACCACTTTTTAAACCATGATGAAGACAAGCTCTCTGTCTTGGATACACATGTACGTGAAGAGCAGTTAAAAAGCAGGAGCAGTCGTGGGAAAAAAAACTAAAAAACTCAAAACAAAAAGACCAACATGACCCAACCCAAAGCTCCCAGGACCCAGAATGGACAGTTACCATCAGTAAGTAGCCACTGGCGACGCGGATGACGCTGACATCAGAGAAGGACTTGAGGATATCGTCCAGGGTGGTGGTGGTGAAGGACAGCACCTCCTGGGTAGAATTCTGGGCGACGCTCTGATGGACCACCTGCCGCACAACACAGGCTAAATTCCCAAATGGAATTAAAGCTTCAGGAGCACCAGCTGCACCGTCCTCGGGGTGCACGGTTCCCCACCCCACGCTCACTTTCTAGTGCATTGACAAGAAGTTCCGTGTGATTCAGGTGGATGGGGTGGGGGCCGTTGAACTTGGACTGATGTGAATGGACCAGGGGTCCGGGACAATGAACTATTCCTGATCAAGGGGGAACGGGTGCCATGGAATTCGCTCAGAACGCTTTATTTACTCCACGTCTCAGACCCCCATTCTCCTCTCCATAACTCAACAACTGATTTGCGGTCCCATCAGTTCCCCCCTAATCCAAAACAACTCATTCTTACAGGCACTGCTCCCCTCCCGCCATTTGCTGGCTACTTCTAAAAGGTCACATGCAGCTCAGTAGAGGTCACTGCTTGAGAAACAAAGGCCAGCCCCCGTCACATGACCTGACCAAGGGGCCTGCAGCTGTGAACAGATTCTACGCCTTGCTAATGTTTTCCAGACACCTTTACTTGCTCACCCAGTGTTTTCTTTCTTTCTTTTTTTTAAACACGGTTATGCCTAAGCTCTGGAGTTTACTACATACATTTTGGGGCATCCCAATTAGAATTAGTCTCTCAGATAGGATCCTGAGGCTTTCGATTATCATGAAAAAAAAAAAAAAACAACAAAGTTGGCATCCCATCAGGAGTCTGGGATTTTAATCCGTGTTGAAAATAAATCTAATGGAAAAAAGGTTTTACGTAGTGGTGAAAGGAAGCAAGCCCCCGGACATGGTGAGTCTGCGAGCTTCCAAGGTGGGCTCACCTCTACATATGTCCTCTGCCACGCCTCTAAGATCGCGGCCGCCTTGTCCTCGTTCCAGTTGATGTGTGACACATACTCATAGCCCTTGAAGTGCTCATACATTTGCTTGGGAGTCATCAGCTGGAACATGGTCTGCAGGGCGTGGGCGCTGTGACACAGTGAAGGGGAGGGAAGGCACGTCAGCGCACAGCAAGCAATTTCCCAAACCAGGGCCCGACACACTCACAGCACCTCTTGCCTTCTACGCCAGCACATGTTTCCATTCAAATGGGACCAGGATGGTGATTTTATTTAATAGATTGATGTACCATATTAAAGGTGTAACCTTACAAACCTTTTACAGATAGACCCCAAAATTAAATTAATAGGCAATTTCCTTTCTCAGTTTCTATTCCACGAAACAGGAAGGGGAGAGGCGAGATAGCTTGACCAGATATACTGTGTGTAGCGGTGCACACTTGCTGTGTGGAAATCCCAGACGACGGATTTCCCGAGGGAGAAATCTCAGACAAAACACCTGACACTAGGACAGACCAGAGTCCACAAGGGCACGGAGGATAATCTTGTCTACCCTTTAGTTCTTGGTCTTCGGTTAACAGTATGCGATACTGCTCAGCTCCTGTCATCCAACTCTACATCCGCACTGTGACTGGTGTTTCCTGCCTGCTTGACGGGTGCCCCCCAGTTCTACACAATAGGCAATCTTCTGAAAACCTACAGTTGACAACTAGTTTTGATGAAAATTACAAATCCATTCTAGAAAGATTCCCCAAGAGGTGCCTTTTCAAGCTGGTCTGGTCTGCTAACTATTTCCCAATACTGGATCACACCATATGGCTAGCTAGGATAGTAATTAAGTATGGATATAAATATGCTTGCAGATGTCAGAGGGGAAGTGGGTTATAAGGAAAGGAGGAAAAAATAGACGGCTCGCACGTTACTGTGTGTGTTGGATTACCTGACAAGTTTCCCAGTGCTGTTCTTGACTGTGCCACCCACAATCAATTCTTCCTGCCAGTGCATATACTTTCTGGATAATCCATGACACCCACCGTTCAAAACAAGGGCCATATCAAGAGGCTAAAATAAAAAGACAGCCACATAATTACGGGAATTAGTAGGCAGGTCACATGCCTTGTTAAAATCCAGTGAATTAAGGGCTTGTTTGTTGCAGAGAGAACATTAATAACAAGACTAATGAGAGACGTATGGCAAATCTTACAGCAAAATTTAGCTCTACAAACAAACTCAGTTCTATAGACCAAAAAAAAAAAGTTATGGGGAGCGAAATCTTAAAAATGAAAATAATAAGAACTAGAAATGGAGACAAGAAAGCTTTTCTCTGGAGACCGCACTCACTTTGGTCGCGTTTTTGTTGGGGGCAGTGGCGGGACAGTCCGGATCGGCGGGATTGAGGCAGGGGCGGTCCATGTAGCCGTGACCAACTTCAGCCTTATTCAGCATTTCCTCCCAGCTGTCCACTTGATAGTTTATTTTCTTTAACTCTTCTAGGAATTCCAAAGGGTCAAAGTTTGTCCACCGCAAAGGAGGTTTCCCTCTGCAAAAGAAATTAGGAGGTGAGACCATGAAAAGCAACTTCCAAACCCACGGGAAAGGAACGCGGCCGCGTGCTCTGCAGCCGTGTTGCAGTGAGAGGCTCTTCTGTGCTGCTGCTGCAATTCTGGGACTCTGGCACAAAGACATAAATGCTCCTTTCCAGTCTGTCTGTATGCAAAGTGAAGTCAGGAACCGAATCCATGGCGGAGGACGGCAAGCACAGGGTTTATGAGTAAATGAAAGTATCGAAGAATCTGAATTACTAGTATATTGTATTTAATATCTTAAGCAACTAGACAATGGGTACTTCTAAGCAGAAGACTGAGATTCAGAATTCAAGAAAAAGGGGGAGGGGATCACAATGTCAAATTAGCACTTGCATGCCTAATAAGTGCTGTGTAAATGCCATCAATCAAAATATTTGATCTCTGCTACCTTTAACAATCCCATCCCTATGAGCGCGCTCTGACAGCCTGGCAGTCAGGCGGGCGAGCCCCCTGTGGCCTCTGCCATCACCACCAGCACAGCCACTTCCCCCCACACTCACTTTTGCATTTGTGCTGTTGACAGACCAGAAAGGCTTTTGGCTGCCTGTTATGTGGTTCAAACCACACTGTAGCTGCTTAACCAGGCTGAAGTCATTATTCAGAATCTCCCAACCAGAAAACACAAAACCCCTTATTTCCCATCTAAAACTGTACACTGAAGGTCAGGGGATGGCCACTGCAAATTGCTTTTGCAGATACGTGTGAGCCAGGACAGAAACAATGACCCAAGCACTAACTCTTGCATAATTAACTGAAAATGTCTACAGCGATTAACAATCATTCTTGAAATGACGCGGTATATATAATATCCAACTGCTAGACTATAAAGCATCTCTGACCATGACCTTCAAAGATAGCACATTTCCCCTTTAAATGTCATTAATGTGATCCAAAGAAAAGTTAATATTTTACTTTACGGGAAGATCTTAAACTTTAACTAGAAATATTTAGTTCTGACACGTACCCATTAATAAATTCTTTCTTTAAAAAATAAGTTAAAGGTCTAAGTGCCTGGGCCTGCAAAACTACAAACATTTTATAAAGAGTTAAAAAAATCACACATACTCTGCAATGATTTGCATTTTATTTGCATATAAATAGGTTGGTAAAAGTGAATGAAATTTAATGATGCCTACAGAACTTTTTTTTGAAAAGAGGAAAAACATTCTGCTGAAATCCCCTCTTCTCCCCACTATTCACTCAAAAAATGCACATAGAATTTAAATGTTTTTATTTCTTATTCAAAACTGAAATAGAATAAACAATGATTAGCAACCTCAGAAACACTGAACCCTATAGTTTAGAAATCAGACATGAGAAGACATGGTCACACACTTACAGGAGGTAGGCTGTCCCAGACTGTAACTTTGCTCCTTCCCAGAAGCAGTCCAAAGGTGTAATAATTAAACAAGGGTAAAGATATTCTATTATCTGTCAAAGCAAAAAAGAACAGACCAAGCATTAGGCTAACTCATACCAATGGGGTGTTTTTTGAGAATTTTGGAGAACTTTTTTGCAAACAAGAAATTATACCTTACCTGATCCATGTAACCTGTTTCTGTGATAAGTTCTCCTGATTTGTAACACAAATGTTCCAATTTCCACTGCCTATTGGAATGAAAAGCAGAGACAACAATTTCTCATTGTAATAAAGGAAATTAGGGCAAAATCAGAATAGGACATATAAAAAGAATTGCAATTTCGATCACTTTTAAGCATCTGTCAAAACGCGCAGAGCTTTTGCCAAGTAGAGACCCAGCGAGCTTGCTTTAATGAATAGATAATACTCAATTGTAATTAACATGTGGGTGTTTATGCAAATGAATGCTACCAAAGTACTTGAAAAGTCTTGTTTTCTTAAGTGTTTTCCCAATAATCTTATTTACACCATTAATCTTCTCTTCTACATACATTAAGCAACTTCAGGCACCCCAGCTGAATTATCACAAATTCAAAATAAGTAGGGACTAAATCAGGGGGCTGACAGTGTATCAGTGCAGAACACATTGCACATTCAAGTGGGAAAATATTACTGGCTTCTTTATTGGCAGATAAAGTCCTTAATCATAGATATTGTTTGAAACTAACTTCCCTGCTCTTAACCACAAATGTTATAAACAACCTTTGCCAGGTAGATTGAATCCCCACTTTACAGTCTTACAGAAATGACATTAAATATACAGATCAAGAAGTAATGCAAAGCTTTATTATC
Organism: Glis glis; assembly: GCA_004027185.1. Taxonomy (NCBI): domain Eukaryota; kingdom Metazoa; phylum Chordata; class Mammalia; order Rodentia; family Gliridae; genus Glis; species Glis glis. The sequence goes on from PVJS01003104.1 coordinate 53,393, forward strand.
TCTAGAAGAGTCTTATGTAAACCCATGCCTTTCTGAATGTGTTAGAGAGATAAAGGTACTCATAAAAACAGGACATTTGAGCCAGGTGTGGTGGTGCACGTGGTGGTGCATGCTTGTAATCCCAGTACTTGGGGAGGCTGAGACAGGAGGATCTGGGTTCTCGGCCAGCCTCAGCCACTTAGTGAGGCCCTCTGCAACTTAGTGAGACCCTGTTTCCAAATAAAGAATAAAAACTAGGGCTGGGGGTATAGCTCAGAGGTAGAATGCCCCTTGGTTCAATCCCTAGTACTGCAAAAAAAAAAAAAAAAAAAAAAAAAAAAAAAAAAAAAAAAAAAAAAAAAAAAAAAAAAAAAAAAAAAAAAAAAAAAAAAAAAAAAAAAAAAAAAAAAAAAAAAAAAAAAAAAAAAAAAAAGGACATTTGGAAAAGTTGAAGAAAGGAAATCCAAAAGAATAAATAAATAAATAAATAAATACATACATACATACATACATACATACATAAACTCCTTCCAAACTCAAAGGGAGACCTCTCTTCAACCAATGGAGCATTCTGGACTTTGACTTCTTCCCTGTACCTCCTCTTAGAACTTTCCCAGCTGACTCTATACTCTTTTGAAATGTCACCTTTCTGCTAATAAGTAGTCTCCCACGAGTGCTGATGAAAATGACCCCCTTCTCTGCTCCTGACACCTGGGTCACCTGCAGTGGGCACTGGCCATGCTTGGTTCTGCTGGTGCCCAAATGTATCAACTTCCTTCCTTCCCCCTCCCCATGAACAGAACTGATGGTCCCCATCCATCTTACCCACCCGTCCACCCACTTGTCCAATTATATGTGTGTGTGTGTGTGTGTGTGTGTGTGTGTGCGCGCGCGCACGCACATAAATTTGAATCTGTATAGTGTCCACATGGAATTCCAGCATGAGCATGTTCTCAGGATCACCCGATGCACCAACTCTTATTTACGCTTGTTTGAGAAGGGCATGGCTGTGCATCCACTGGACTTGGAGACAGAAAAATGGGTTTGAAGTCTTGCTTGATCATTTAGTAAGCCTATGAACTTGGACAGATGCTCTGATTATATATGTGATCTTAAAGGTCATTCCAGTGCATAAAACTTCTCTGGATCCATCTTAGCTGAAGGCTATAATTTCATTGTATAGATGTTCAAATCTCTTGAGGGGCGTAAGTGACAAGCCTCCTCAGAGTAAGGGCTAATCTATTAGGAACACATTGGCACACTCACAGTGGCCCTGAGACCCACATTCAGGTTCCTCACAAGACCTTCACTTGCAAATTTTGCAAAACTGCACTGGGTCCTGGCTCTCTCTACTGTCTCTTTACCAGCTGGGATGGCATGCTGGCCTGATCCGGTGCTGAAACACCTCCTTGCTTTTCCAGTCTTTTCATACATGTATCTGATCTTCTGGAACCACTGAGGGTAAGAGAACACGTGTGACCATGGACCTGGGTTACAGATAACTTGTCCCAGACTGTGGTGGTCCTGAGGGTCCTGTCTCAAGCTAGAATGGGTCCCCTAGCCAATCCAGGTAAATCCCAGGGAGTGGGGTAAGAGCAGGAACAGGCACACATCTGAATTTTATTCTCTTCCCTGGCTCTACCTAGTTGCTGAATATGTCTATGTTGCCATTTCCTCATCACTACTGTAAAAACAAACAAACAAAAAATAGTTATCTGTCCACCCCTCAGAGTTAAGAGGTGCTAGAAAGCCTCGGAGAGGGATGAAGCTGACACAGTGGTCCTCTGGAAATGGGGTTCAGGGGTGGCGATCTTAACAGTCAGCTAGTCATCAATCCAACACTCTGACCCTGCAAGGATGGGCCAGGACATGTGGCTCCTGTCCTCAAGCACACAGTTTACATACATAGGGACAAGGACTGCCAGTCTTGTTCTAGAACTCTTCCTAACTTCACCCACAGCTTTGTTAAATGAGCTATGAAGCTTAACAGGTGACTTTTTAAAGGCGTGAACCCACTTTATTCTTCTGTTGGCAAGAATTCCCATGAGGCTCAACTCCTACCAATTTGCTTTGTGATATATATCAACTGTGATAACAAAGCAGAGAAGTAACTTCTTCCTCTCTTTTTTTTTTTGCATTATTTGTAGGTAGACCAAAGGCAATTTGAAATGTTACTGCTCCAAAAATAACCTCAGCAACAAAGCTGATTCAGCATGTTAACAAAGATACACAATTTGAAAAAAAATATCTCAAGCAATGAAACATTTTCTAGCTTGGATATACAGCCACCCAAGTGGAGCAGAATTATACTCAATGAGGATGTGCCAAGAAACTTACTGAAAACACATTATATAAGTACAGGTTAAGCATTCCTAACTGAAAATCTGAAATGCTCCAAAATCCAAAACTTTTTGAGTGCCAACATGACCCCACAAGTGGAAAATTCTACACCATGAAACTTAGGTTTCTGCACAAAATTACTGAAAGTATTATATAAAAATTACCTTCAGGCTATGTGTATAAGCTGCATTTAAAACATACATGAGTTTTGTGTTGAGACTTGGGTCCCGTGCTCAAATTATCTCACTACATATATGCAAATATTCCAAAATACAAAACAACAACAGAACAAACATGAGACATTTCTGGCCCCAAGCTCTTAAAAAAAAAATCAAGATTAAAAAAAAGAGAGAGAGAGTTGGGCATGGTAGTGCACACTTGTAATCCCAGTAGTTGGGAAACTGAGACAGGAAGATTGCATATTCACGGCCAGCCTCAGCAACTTAAGTGTTTCAAAATAAAAGAATAAAATCAGGCTGGGGTAGCTCAGAGGTAGAATGCTCCTGGGTTCCATCCCCCATACCACAGGAAAAAAAAAAAAAAAGTGCCCAGTGGTAATGTGCTTGCCTAGCATAGTTGAGGCCCTGGGTTTGATCCTTAGCACTTCAAAAACATAAAAATAAATAAATAAAAATGAAAGTTTTATTAGAAAACTATTTGAATTGGTACTCCAGGTGCATTTCCAGGGCAACTTGATTCACTAAAATAAAGGAAGCGGAGGCGGCAGCCTCTGCCTGCAGCTTTACCTGCTGCACCTGTGCAGGTGGACACAGCGGGCCTTACCTGTTGTACATGTACACGTGGACCCGGCTGGCCTGAAGTGCCGAGTCCAGGTGCTGCAGGAGCGCTTCCGTGGTCAGGACATTCGCACCTTCTTCTTTCGGGGTCTGTATCATGAGTTGAGGATTAAACATAGCCTCTTCTCCAATCTTCTGGCGGGTATAATTTAATTCACGACTGACTCGTCCACCAACTGACAAACACGAACAGGTTTCAGTGAGAACAGCAAGCATCACCACCAATTCATGTTTGGTCTGTTGTCTCACTAACTAATGGAGGCTTCGCACATACCGAATGAACTGTGGTCACGACACTGGCTGATGTTAGAGGAGTAACGTTCATTTTATTATTAATAGCAAGGTTAACTTTACACATGATAAATATATAAAAAATAGTAAGCCCCTTAGTTGTGCCACCCATCATTTACACAAACCCATTGGAGGTGTGCTTCGTGCTCGTTCCAACACGCCATGTGTGTGGGGGAGGGGCAGGGGAACTTGAGACAGCTTTTCCTAGCAGACCAGACCAAATAACCCTGTTACAATTTCTTTCACTTGTATAAACAGTGTGCCCCTGCAGCATATTTCAAGATAAATGGCTTCAATTTACACTCTTCTCCTAAGTAATCTGGCAAAGGTAACAAGGAAATGTTTCTCCTCAGTGGAAAAAGAAACAAGGCAAGGTGGCAAGTGTGTGTCAGCATGCAACTTGCTAGAAGATAAATAACTGATTCAAGTCAGAAGCTCACCAGGAAACCCCACCGGAGAGGAGCAAATCCTATCACCCAGGGCCATTGTGGGCAGTTCCTGGAACATGGTTCCACCAGGCTCACCCAGAACGCACAGGTGCAGGTTCTGAGTCACCTGGGGCAGGCAGCCCGTGTTCCGGAGGTTCCGAGTGATCCCACAGGCTGCTGAGGCTAAGAAAAGCCCTGCCAGACCAACCTGGCACCCCGGCGGGCTGGGCGAAGCTAGGCACGCTGGCCACCAGGCACAGGGGACCAGTCCACTGCCACTGTTTCTGCAAACTTCTTTTTCTCTTCCTCTCTATATCCACAGGCCCAGACTTCTATTCAATTATGGTCTTGAACCAGCCCAGCTCAGAATGCTGCAGCACCTGTGCTGGGAGCCGTCCTGGGAGGACAGCTATAGACAGCGCATCAGACAGGCCTCCCCAAGAGCACGCATGGGGGGGGCAATCTAAATAGTTCCTAAAGTCGCCGATAAGCTGAATGTTTACGGAAAAGCAGGCCTCCAGCTATAGTTTACAAAGAACTTGGAGATTGTAGCTTTCCCACGAGGAGGAATCCTTTTTCTTCAAGTTTAGTATTCAAGGACATAAACATTTGGTTTGGGCAAGTAAGTAAGTACTGGGAACAGCGGGGTGTTTAGTTCTCTTGGCATATTTTATAAACAAGGGGGCAGACTAAAAAGCAAATAATGACCTCATTAGGAAAACTAGTGCAGCATCCCGGGCTGGCAGGACGCTGCGCGCAGGTTCACGCAGGCGCCAAGGCCACCGGGAGCCTGAGGTGAGGGCCAATATGTCATACACGGGGAAGGGCAGGGGGGGGCACACCAGTTGCTTCATAAAAGGTAAGACTCCTGTGTGAGCCAAGGGTGGTGGCGCACGCTTGTAATCCCTGTACTTGGGAGGCTGAGACTGGAGGATCTGGGTTCACAGCCAGCCTCAGCTACTTAGTGAGGCCCTCCGCAACTTAGTGAGACGCTGTTTCAAAATAAAGAGTAAAATATAGGACTGGGGGTGTATCCTGGAGGTAGAATTCTCCTGGGCTCAATACCCGGTACAGCAAAAAAAAAAAAAAAAAAAAAAAAAAAAAAAAAAAAAAAAAAGACTCCCGTGTGCAGACAACTTTGACAAATGCCATGGGGAGTGGCTGAGGGCCTTGCGATCAATTTCAAGTTAAACAGGCAGGAGGGCTGGGGGTGTAGTTCAGTGGTAGAGTGCTTGCCTGGCATGTCCAAAGCCCTGGGTTCATCCTCAGCACCATAAAAAAAGACAGGGAAATTCTGGGGACCAACTTGCAAGAGGATTCATTCCCCTAACACTGCTGGCAAGGTACCTTCCGTGAAGCCCTAGGGAAAAAGCTGACTGGAAGCAAGGTTTTGCTCATCCTGCAGGATGTATTACACAGTGAGGACTAGCGGCTGAATTGTACTCAATCCACAACCTTTAAGAAGTTCTCTGAGGCTGAAGAGTCAATGTTTAGTGCTGCGGTCATTTCTGAAAGCCCACCTCTGCACATCAAGAAGCTCACCAGGACCTTTGCTCAAACCCTTCCTTTTTGCTAATAGTGGCAAATCTCATGCCCCACACCTAGAATGCATTTCTATTTCCACCTGCTTCCTCCCATATTACCTTAGCACATGACTTTGCAGTCTACTGTCAAAGCTGTGCTTCCTTTTACTCCTAGAGAAACTTAAGACTTCAGGTGACTCAAAACCAGGAGGTAAACAGAAGCCAACCACGCACACACACCATGCTGGTGTCCCAAGAGCTGTTATAGGGAGGAACCACCCAGGCACAGACAACCTGAGCTTCATAGGGTTCTGCCCCCAGCCTCAGCAGAGCTGCACCAGTCACTATGCAAACTGTGGGGACAACCCAGGAGATAAATGCACACAGAAACAACACAGCCGAACATAAGGATCCTGTAACTGAGGACTTCCCATTACACTCCTACGGACCAATCTCCTAAGAGTCCAGATCTTACCACAGGAGTTTTCAGAAAGGATGCAGTTTCCAAGATGTAAAGTGTACTTCAGCCTGATGTGGTGGCACACTCCTGTAATCCCAGCTACTTGGGAGGATGAGGCAGGAGGATTGCAAGTTCGAGGCCAGCCTGGGCAATATAGTGAGGCCCTATCTCAAAATAAAATAAAAAGGGCTGGGAGTATAGATTAAGTAGTTGAGTGCCCCTAGGTTCAATCCCTAGTACTACAAAAACAAAACAAAACAAAACCATGGGCTTCATCATGTTTTATGATGCTTATTAAAACAAACACATTTATTTTAATAAACGAGTACATTTGCCATGTCTCTGAAATTAGAAACCTCTTTGCTCAAGTGATAAATGTGAATATCTGGCCAAGGTGACAACCAATTTCAACCAAGACAAAGCTATTGTCACAGGTCGAGCAGGCTCTGAGAGAAGCTGACCACTCACATCTTCCCAGCCACCTGTGCTACGGCCTGCCTGGGACTACTATTACATCAATTCCTACTTATGATATGACTATATTTTACTTTTCATCTTCTGTTATTTACTTATGGTACTGGGGATTGAACCCAGGGGCATTCTACCCCTGAGCTATACCCCCAGCCCTATTTTTAAATGTCTATTTTTTTTTTTTTTGCGGTACCGGGGATTGAACCTAGGGGCATTCTACCTCCGGGCTACACCCCCAGCCCTATTTTTTATTCTTTATTTTGAAACAGGGTCTCACTAAGTTGCAGAGGGTCTCACTAAGTAGCTGAGGCTGGCTGAGAACCTGGATCCTCCTGTCTCAGCCTCCCAGATACTGGGATTACAAGTGTGCACCATCACACCCAGCTTAAATTTCAATTTTGAAACAGAGTCTTGCTAGGTTGCAGAGGGCCCTGCTAAATTGTTGAGGCTGTCCTCAAACCTGCGATCCTCCTGTCCTAGCCTCCCAGGTACTGGGATTACAGGCATGCACCACCACGCCCTGCTTCATTTTATATTTAATTTAACTAAACATGAATGCTTTTGCAAAATGATTCAATCACTTCAGTGAAGTCTAGCTGCCATTCACTTTGCTTGGTCACAAGCCATCCAGGGAATCGTTCATTGAGTAAGCATTTCTGGATAGGTATGACCTGTGGAGTAGCAAGCATGAGCTCTGAGCAAGCACGCTTGTAATGAGCATGCTCAGTACCCTCGGTCACTCTGAGCATGCTCAGTACCCTCGGTCACTCAGCATGCTCAGTACCCTCGGTCACTCTGCTCCAAGGGGCTCACTGGCCAGTGACAGGAACAGGCAATGCACAAGCAAATCAGTACGATAAGTTTATAGCAGAAGTGTCATGGAGGAAGTAAAGATGGCGCTGACATGTTTGGCTGTAGGGTAGGGGGATGGCTACTGCAAATAGGATGGCTGGGAAGACCCAATAGGAAGGAACAGTGGCCGGGCGTGGTGGCGCACGCTTGTAATCCCAGTACCTGGAAGGCTGAGACTGGAGGATCCGGGTTCGCGGCCAGCCTCAGCTACTTAGTGAGGCCCTCTGCAACTTAGTGAGACCCTGTTTCAAAATAAAGAATAAAAAATAGGGCTGGGGGTGTACCCTGGAGGTAGAATGCCCCTGGGTTCAATCCCCGGTACCACAAAAAAAAAAAAAAAAAAGGAAGGAACAGTGGAGGTGGCTAGCAGTGGAGGTGGTGGGGAGATGTTCTAGTGAGCAACCAGCTACCACAAGCCCCAGGTTTGGTTTACTGCAGGGAGACGGAAGGCGAGAATGGCTGGAGTTTGATGAGACCATAATTATGTCACTTGTGTGCGTGCTGGGTAGACTTCACTCCTTTTCAGGTATACCTGTCATAAAGTGCCCAGCATTCACCCAGTCTTACATCAGTATAGACCCAGGGTGCTCTGTAACAAGCCCCAGTTAACAGAAACCCCTCTCGACAGAGCAAGTTTATGGACTTGCCCGACTTGTGCTGGCTACCATCACAAATGCCTGTCCTGAACCGTGGCTGAATGACAACCCAGGGCTGCCCGCAGCCTGGCTGTGTCTCACGTCACCCATGAGTGTGAAGCTCTGCGCTCAGGAAGTCCCACAGCCCGCTTCAGGCGGTGACAATTAGTCGTGGTCTGGCAGAAGCTATCTCCCTTCTCCTTTCAAGGTCAAAGTCCTTATATATCTTAAAAATAATCTAATGATCATGAAACACTGCAGAGGAAAATTAACTACAGAACAGAATGAACCACAAAATCCAGTACTTGTTATGCAGATGTAGGTTTAGAGAACCATTTTAATAGCCAGGATTGCTGGGTGGTGGTCTATGGATAATATTTACCTGTTTTTCTTTTTGGGGGTTTATCTATATTTTTACTTTTATTTTTTAAGGAGCATGTATAATTAAAGACTTCCATGTGAAAAAAGAAAAAGAAATGTGAAAGCTACTTGAAGGAAATCTGAATTTAAGACAAGCTCGCCAGGTGTGATGGCACACACTGGTAATCCCAGCACTTGGGAGGCTGAGACAGGAGGATCGGAGGTTCAAGGCCAGACTCGGCAACATAGCTAGACCCTCAGTAAGACCCTATTTTTAGATAGACGGATAGATAGGTAGATAGGGCTGAGAGTGTAGCTCAGAGGTAGAATTCCCCTAGGTTCAAGTCCTAGTACCCCCCCAAAAAGAATAAAACAAGCTTAATGCAAAAATAATATGCATCACCATGACATCCTTTAGTCCTGTTTTCTCTCTTTATCCCTCAAATGCAACCTACTTTAACAAAATTAAGGTCCAACTTCTTTGTGTAAGACTCAGAATCCTGAGACACCAAATAACCTTTGATACTTGTATGTGCTTTCCATTTGCAAAGCCCTTTAACTCGTTTATTTAGAAACATTTTGGTTGTTGCTTGTTCCTTCATCAAATCGGGGCAGCTGTACTGGACAGGCAACGGGCCTGGGCATGAGGACCCTGGTTCCCCATGACCATGTAAGGCAGGGAGGTTTGGGACAGCTCCCTAAGACCATAGAGTCTCAATGACCTTCTCTGCAAAATGAGGACAAAAATGCCACAGCTAACCTCCTGGGACGATGTGAAGGTTAACTGACACCATGTGTGAACTTTCCCATGCCCTCACCTGGCAGCTGAGCAGGTGCCCATTCTTTTATTCCTTGGCTGCAGATCATGTGTCCTCGCCCCTACTTTACAGAGGAGTTTGGGTGACTTGCCCAATGTCACCCAACTAATAAGAGGCAGAACTGACCCCTTCATCCTGAGTCCAACTGCCCTGCCAGCCTCATGACTTCTGAGTCCCATCTGAGAACCTGACTACATCAGAAGAGGTGGCCTAAGAACACCAAATTCCATACTCCAGGCAGATGAAGCACATGGCAGAACTTTGAGAATGCATAAAAATCACTGGCACCTTTATTTAAAGGGCAATGATGTTGCCTCAAAGATTTCTGAGACATGAGGGCAGATGGGAGGAGCAGTCCTAAGTCCCTTCACCTGTAACTCCTGCATCTTCTCTAGAAATCGGAGGCTTCCAAGCCGTTCTTTGAAAGAGGCAGGTACTTCTGCCAAGTTCTTGTTGACCAAGCACTGCTCATCATCTCTTCTCCAAACTAGCCAAGGCATGGTTTTCCAAAGTGAAGAAAGGCCAGCACAGGTGGGAAACCATTCACCCCAGGGGTCTGGACCTCGGGACCAGCACAATTCCAACCCACCAGAGATAAGAGACGCTCTCTGCATGAGAGTCCCTTGCGGTGTCATTTGCTAGGGTGACCTTTCACACAGAGTTTAAGAAATGTCTGTGGCATTCACACCAAAACATTTGAGCAAAAGCTTATTGTGATCCACATAAAGATGATCTGAGGGACCAGTTGAAGGTTTTTCCCATGAAATTTCAAGTCCCCTAAGGGAGGCATGTCTCCTGTGCACTCACCTCTGTATGCGCTGAGGCATGCTGGGGCAGGGCTCTCGAAGTGCACTGCATGAATAAATGAGAGCATGGTCTCGGCGCAGAGTCCTGGGAACGGCAGTCATCTGCGCAAGATATTAATTCCCCCCAAAGCCTCAAAAAGTCAATCAGTCAAAACAAATGACCCTTTCAGGCTGAAAAGTACCCACTCAGAGTCCAATTAGGAAAATGGGGTCTGTGTATATGCAGGCGCAGCATTTGCATTTGATTAACCCCATGAATTATCTAACAGCCTAGAGAGAGCCCCCCCTTCGGTTGCTGTGCGTCCTTCTTTCAATGGTGCGATTAGTTATTGAGGGTGGAAAAGCGCAGATCTCTAAAAGGCTCTAACTGCAAAATTATTAGCACTGGCTCATTTTTTAAATTAGAAAAAATGAAGATGCAGTAATTTGGGCAATTGGCTGAAAACTCGCAGGCTGTGGGTTGTAGTCACTCCTCCACACATCTTTTTTATTCATAAGGAGCCAAGATGCTTAAGGTTCTGGGCTGTTTTTCTCCTTGTGAGTGTGCCCTTGGGTGTTGCCATGGGAAAATGCTGGAATCACGTAGCCCAAGAGTGTTCACCTTTCTGCAGAGAGCCTAGTGAGATGGCTGCAAGAACGCCAAGGGCGCAGGACACATCCGCCCCCTCGCCCACCCGCCACGGGAGTGCGCGGCGGGGGGTGCAGGTCCACGCAGGGTTCTGGCCGCGCCTGTGGCAAGCACCGCCCCAACCCCAGGATGGCAGCTTGTGGCACCATCTGTCACCAGCCTGGCCCAGGCTGCTCTCTCTGAATGGCTTTCCCGGAGACCAACCCGCTCACCCTGTCGGATGCAATCAGGTCAGTGCTGCATTCTGCCCTTGCTGGATATGCTGCCATGGCGGCTCCCAGGGCCACCAGCTCCCAAGGTGACCCTGCATCTGTCGGGCGGCCCCTTCTTGGCTTCAGCGACCGGACCTCAGACAAGCTCAAGCATGCTCCTGATGTCCTGCAGGGCACAGCGGACATGTCCTCTATCCCTGACTGCATATTTCCCCAGCTGAGAACTACCCCAGGCCCCATCCCTACCTCACCTGCACGCTCAAATGCTGCAAGCCACGCCCCTCGTTCTGTAGGAAGTGAGCACAGACATGGAGTGCACCGCTCACCAAGCAAGCAGCAGGACCAAGGCAGGGACCAAGGCAGCATAGCAGCTTTCCATCCAGTTCTAAGTTCTAGCTGAGGCCTAATGTCTTCAATTAAAAAAATGAAAACAGAAAGCAACCCTGCAACAACAGGACCCAAGTGTCTGCTCCACCGGCCCCTCGTCAGAGTTCAGGCTATTGCATAACATTCACCCCAGTTCCCTTCTTCCAGCTTCTGTGGGGCTGACATCACCTCTCAGCACCCAAGGGTCTCCTCACCATTATCCGGCCTGGCCATTGTCTTCAGCCTCCTGCTTGAGCAGGCATGGGGGAGAAGACAATTTGAATCCCCACCTTTGGAGGCAGACTTCCTGGCCTCTGCGGCACACCAAGCCGGCCCAAGCTGGCCTGATTTCTCTCCGCTCCGCTCAGTTCCTTCCCTCCGCATCTTGCAAGGAGATGCAGTCCACTTTCATGATTTTGTTGCCATCAGGATTAGCTGGATTAGGGGCCAGTACATAAGGACCCCCTGGTGCCGTGAGGAAGTTTCATCCCCGGGTCAGCATGGTGCGAGCTACATTCTGTCAACACTACCATTTCTCAGTGCCCCCAACCAAAAAGGGGGGGAGGGGTGGTTAAGAAAAATGTTTGAGTGCAAAATGTATGAACTCATCATGCACTGAGTCCCCCCTCCCGCCGTGGGCATCTCAAAGTGTGAGCCCTTTTGGACTGTCCTTTCAGACCAGAAACTTAGGGGATTTGGATTTTAATCTATAGAGAGTTCAGTGGGTCTGACAGTGGTGGTAGATGGAAAGGGGAAATAAATATGGTTGCCCACAGGGAAAAAATCCCCACTAAAAATCTAGCCCTTTTCCAAAACAAGTGAAGCAGCTTGGGAAGAGTCCTACCAGAGACCTTCTATTGTGTTCAAGACTTACACCACCAACACAGCTCCTTTTCTTCTACAGGACAAACGCTGTCCCATCCAGCAGGGACCCCCCCATGTCATGTGAAGGAAAACACATGGACAGGAGCGTCGTGGAGGCATGGTGGGGTGGGAAGAGGATGGGGAGGCAAACAAAAACAACTTTTAACTCCTTCTAAAAACTCCAGTGGAAATCATTTGGCTGGTTACCTCCACAAACTCCCCAGGCAGGCCTTACTCATGGGGACCCTGCATGAAGTCCATACAATGTGTAGGGAAAGGAATGGGATTTCTGCGAGTGTGTGCGAGTGTGTGTGTTTTATAGAACAGTCCCTCTTGCACAGAACCGGGCTGTTCCATCAAAGCAGTATCTGTTATATTTCTGTCTTTCTCTTCTGTTTGGCGTATTCACCCACAAGAGAAAAGGAGGTAAGCTCTGGCGGCCCTGACCTGCAGCTGGAACACAATGCTCTCGCACAGCCCTGCCGACCCCTGACATAAATTTTACACCACAGCTGGCATTTACACACTCGGCATTACCATATGTATAGCCGCTCGCTGCTAATTATGCTAATCACCTGTCCAACGCGCTGCTGCGAAAAATGCTTGTATTTAGCAGTCCAGTGCCTACCAATGCAGCTTACTGTGTGGCTGAAATGTACATTCAGACGGCCCTGAATGGCAAGATTTTTCCACGTTGCTGGCTACATTCAGGCCTCAGAAAAATTTATTCAAGTCAACTGGTTTCGGTCCGCAACAAAAAAGTTACGAGAAAAAAGTGAGTGTGTTCTTGCCCTAACATTCTGGATCTGCTTGCAAGCAAAATGATAAATCAATTGGTGTGGGAAACAAAAAGGGAGAGAGATTTCTTTTGGGAGCCATGTGAAACTGTAGCCTATTTAAAAAAAAAAAAGAAAAAGAAAAAGAAAGAAAAAAAGAAAAAAAAAGGGTCATCCTATTCCCCAAATCTCTAGAAAGAGCAGTTAATAGATATTTAGCCCTAATCCCAATTCTCTTAAACTTGAGCTTTGTTGGCAATTAAACAAGGTATTAAACATGTAATTTTTCCCTGGATCATGCATAGACTAATGTAATATTTATCAATTTTTACTTATTACCACAGTATTTGAGCTTGATGGGGAAAAATCAGGTAAGAGAAAGAAGTAATTTCTTAGGCTAGGAAAATTCTTCTGTATTATCTTGCTTAGAAAACCTCTATTTAAAAAGAGGCTGTGTGTGATGTTTAAGTCTATTTTGTGAAGGTTTCTGGTGTTCCACTAAAGGAGCAAAGGAAATGGGTGGGGGGAGTGGGAGAATTCAGAAAAGAAGAAAACAGTGGTGGGGGAGGAAAAGGGAGTCAAGAAACCTATCTTTTCTTTAATCCCAAAACTCTTGTTTTTATCATCACCATTCCTTAATGCAGTTTTCTTGTATCATTCTATAAAATGGATTTCTTATATCAGGATAATACTAGTGCAGCTATTATAACAATTTCCTAAATTCAAAGTGAAATCTGACTTCCCCCTAACTCACAAAATATGTTCATATTAATTTTAAAACACCCTGAATTCATTCAGTCCTAGGACAGTTGAGTATCAGGTTCAGTGGATGCATAGTTAATGTCTAGGCATTCCAGTTTTGTTTTTATTTTTAATTGCCTGCAGCATTGTAAAGACACATTTAGCTGGAGGGTGGCCCAAAGTGCCTAGACTTTCACCTCCAAATGATCACCATTAGTAGAATCCAGAAAGCAGGAGCAAGCTGGGAGACCATTTATTTTACAGCATATCTTGGGCTGCCCCCCAGGGCTACAAAACACCAGAGCAGCTTGAGATAAATCTTGGCTTTAGGCACAGAAGGTGAAGGAGGATGGCAGGCTTTCTCTGACTCTGCAGGAGGCTGTGGCGGAAGTAGGGCCTCTCTGGCTTGGCTCCCCACACCTTTCAATTTAAGCAGGAGCAGCTGACAAGGATGGGGCTCCTAGTAACTCAAGGATGATGCTAGGATGACCAAGCTGTCTTCCTACCCACCCCCATTCTTCCTCCTCCTCCTTCTCCTCCTCCTCCTCCTCCTCCTCCTTCTCCTCCTCCTCTTCTTCTTCTTCTTCTTCTTTTTTTTTTCTTCATTTTCTTTTTGGTGGTGCTGGGGCTCAAACCCAGGGCCTTGAGCATGCTAGGCAAGCACTCTACCACTGAGCTACAACCTCAGCCCCAGCTCAACATTTTATAAATTTATCTGACCCAATGAGGTAACATTATCCAAGCCACATCTTGCTGCCTTTGGCATCCCAAATCAAGTTGCTGTTCTTTGCCATTCATTCCAAAGTGTGAATTTATCTGGGTTTTGTAGTTCCAAATCTTGTCTGCAGCCCAAAACACAAGGACCACTACTGTGCTCACTGTACTGGGGGCCCAGCCCCTCCTCCCCTCTCAACCTCTCACTCTTCTTAAATTGGAGATGGACCACCCTGCCTCGTGGCACAGAGCAGTGTTTACATTGCAATACTCGACTGTGTAATACATCTGGCATTTTTGGGCAAGATTCCTGAGCTAGGGGCCAGAAGCCCTTAAGCAATGATTTAAGGGGAAAAAAAATCATGCACATGGACTCAACAAAGCCCATTTCCAGTTCCTTTTGCTTACTTCTGTCCATGTTTCATCAATAACTGCAAACTATCTTGGTTGCTACATTGTGTGAATGTACTGCTTCTTTTCATTTATCCTAACAATAATAAATACAGATTGTGCTGTGATGTGGGAACTTGCTTCCCCCTGGTGCTGCTTTCATAGCCAGGGGCGTTATGGGACCCACATGCGGTATGGACTATTTGGGCCAACTTGCACCTGGGTTTCTGGATTAGAAATAAGGTCCTGCCTCCACATTATAAATCCCTCCAACAACAAGCTTGTCATTCATTAGTAGGTACCTGACTGCTCACCAACGCTACAGCCTCCCAAACACATGACAACCAGTCTAAGGACAGGTTTTTCCAACTACGTTCTAAACCCCAAATAAAATGCAATAACCATAGTATCTCCTGGAGGAGCCGAGGATGAGTTCAGCTTTCTGTACACCAAACTCCTAAAAACATCCGCAATTGTTGAGCAGTTTCTCAATGACAGCATTCTATTGTTTTGAAAGGCTAAATTATCGAGCCAGGTGTGGTGGCGCACACCTCTACTCTCACTACTTGGGAGTCTGAGACAGGAGGATTGCAGGTTCAAGATCAACCTCAACAACTTAGGGAGAGTCTCCGCAACCTAGCAAGACCCTGTGTTTCAAAACAAAAAATAAAAAGGGCTGGAGGTGTAGCTCAGAGGTAGAATGCCCCTGGGTTCAATTCCCAGTAAAACACACACACACACACACACACACACACACACACACACACTAATTATTTCTGTCAAACCTAGTTAAAAGTAGGGGAACAAATAGGCAATGCAATGTAAATGGGGGGGCATCTTGTATTATCATAAAGCACTCAAATTCAGAGATTGGCAGCAGAGAACAAGTAACAGGAGTGTTTAGATTCTGTGTCTTCAAAGAATGTTCCCACTGAGAAGATTCCAAGGAGCTTCCTTCCGAGCAGGCAAAGTGCCTCCAACCAGCAGAGCCCTTTGCTCTCTGGGACATCGACCAAGACCTCTCAAGAGGACAGAACATCTAAGGCTACAAAGTCAGCCAAAATTTGGAAAAGGACATCCATCCTCTTCCATCTCTATCCAAGCTCCATATTCCCATTGGCTTTGGTAGGCGTTCCAACCAGGGAAAGGCTAGAGTAGGGCGCCTGAGTGGGAATGCCCCACTTTATGTGTTCTTTAGCATCTCAGAAATGCTGCAGGAGGCCAAGTGTGGTGGTGCACACCTGTAAGTCCTGTACTTGGAAGGCTGAGACAGGAGAACTGCAGGTTCGAGGCCAGCTCTTGGTAACTTAGCCAGACCTTCTTTCAAAAATAAAATAGGGGGCAGGGGTGTGGCTCAGAGGTAGAACACTCCTGGGTTCAACCCCAGTAGCACCACCCAAAAGAAAAAAAAAAAAAGAAAATGCCAGGACCCAATTCTTCCCTTGTGTACCGCAGTATGGACTGGGGACCAAGACTTAAGACTTATTTCCTACGCTCTTTGGTGGTTTGGTATGAGTAGGAGAAGCACATTTGCTACTGACAAGAAGCCATCAGAGTATGGTCTTGGAAGCAGACCTAAGGGACACAAGGGGCAGCTCTATCTAGTGTCCTCCACAGCGGGGTTCCAATAATACATTTTCCATTTCCCTCCCTTAGTTTGTGATTAACTAGACTTAAGACCATTTCATATTTTACACTGGTAACTCCCGAAATCCACTTAGGAGGAATGACTGGGGCAGTTTAAGAGTGGGTGGACAGGTGGAAGGAAGGGCAGGAGGAAAGAGGAAGAAATGGAGAGAAGGAAGGAGGAAGGAAGAAACCAGAAAAGGTTTTGGAAGCCAATGAGCAGCACAGGAAATAACAGTACTACAATAAGAAAATCATACAGGTGTGGTGATTTTTAGGGGTATCTTATATGGCTGGAATTCCCTCAACTTTTTGAGGGGACCCCCAAAGAGCATTAAAATAGTGCCAATAGGTAAGATACTTTTATGCACAATGGCTTCTATTCAATCTGGACCCCCTTAAAATAATTTACAAATATTCCCATGTTTGGTTTTGTTTCATTTTGTTTTTGGTACTAGGGATTGAACCCAGAAGCATTCTACCTCCAAGGTGCACCCCCAGCCCTTTTTATCTTTTGAAACAGGACCTAAGTCGCTGAGGGTCTTACTAAGTTGCTGAGGCTGGCCTCAAACCTGCGATCCTCCTGTCTCAGCCTCCCCAAGTACTGGGAGTTCAGGCAAGTGCCATTGTGCCCAGCTCCCATATTTGTCTTAAAAAGTCAAAAGCACTTTTAAAATCGAACACATCCCCAAGCAGAACAGCGTATTAATACCTTCAGGGCTCAACCCAAGCAGACAGCTAGCACAGACCAAGTGGGAGGCAGCGGCAGGAGAAGCGCCTTTCTCTGCAGAACTGTGACCCCCTGGCCCACCAATATGGGAACTACAGCAAGGGCAGACAAGTTCCAGCTCACCCCAAGTGGACAGGGTTCCGGGGGGTCACAGGCAGGTCAGCTTTGAGGGAGAAATCCAAATGAAACATAAACATGGCATTGTGGAAACCAGACAAACCTCCCATAGCTTGTCCAGCCAGCATTAATCTCCGCATCAGCTGTGGCGCATAATCTAAACAAACGGATCAGTCGGCTCATACATCTGGAAGCTGTCATCTTCTGGAACTTCCAAGCAGCTTTATATGAATCTGAAACACCCCAGTGCCCAAGCTGGCCTCCAAACTCCTGGAAGGGTCAAGAATGGCAGGCGGCATAGAGATGTGGGGAGTTCTCGGGGTTGATCAGCTGCCCCGAGCAGGGGAACCTGAGGCTATGTGTTATTTTTAAGGCAATTATCCTTGGATTGTCACGTCTCAACTCTAAATAGGAAAGAACTACCACACTTGCTTCCACCTCTCCTGAGCACCGGCTCTTCAAACTTAATAAATGCCTTTCTAAATAAACATGTTCTTCATTTTTAAAAAATGTATAGGAGCTGGGTGTGATGGCGCACACCTGTAATCCCAGTACTTGGGAGGCTAAGAAAGTGGATCACTGGTTTGAGGCCAGCCTCAGCAACTTAGGGAGGCCCTCAAGCAGCTTGGTGATACACTGTTTCAAAATAAAAAATAAAACAAGGGCTCAGTGGGGTAGCTCAGAGGTAGAATGCCCCTGGGGTTCAATCCCCAGTACCAAAAAATAAAACAAATGAATAGATGTTCACGAGAAGGCTGCATTTTATTGTCCTTTTGTCCCTTGTGCAATGTCCCCAAACTTGAGCAGAAACTGGGGGACAGCCTAAGGAACAGCAGCAACAGCAAAGGCCTGGTGTCCTCAGTCGCTTGCTGCTCCCTTGCTGGGCTCCATAGGGCACCTCGGGGGAAAGGTTTTGCAATAGAAGAATCTGGAGGAGAATGAGACCAAAGGGCCAGCACAGCATTCCAGTTTCCAAAAGGAGCTGTTCTTTCAGTATCTTGTCTTCCATTAAAGCTTTCCCAAGAGTCGCCTTCACACTGAACACTTTCAGTTCACCGTGGCTCCGGTGCAACCAGGTCTTTATTCAAAATGAGTGGCACACCCCACACCATGTACTCAAAGGGAGTATTATCTTTTTTCCCGTGGCCTTTTCAATTTCTCACCACGGTGTTTTTCATTCTATATTCAACAATTGTTTTCAGTGAGATAAAATTTAAAACTTACATTAGTAGCATGAAATGAAGGCTCCCAGCTCCACGGTGTAGGTCTTCTGGTTATCACTTCTCATCTAAACCACTGGTTCTCAATTAGGGTGATTTGGGACCCCCCCCCCAACTACCCCAGGGACCTATGGCAATGAATTGAAATGTTTTGGCTGACATAAACTAGGTGGGTGCTGCTGGCATCTGGCAGATAGAGGCCAAGGATGCTGCTGAGCCTCCCACTGGGCACAGGACAGCCTCTCCCAACAGAGGATGGTCCAGCCTGAACTCAACTGTGCCAAGATTGAGGAGGAGGAGGGCAAACCTTACCCATCTCCTCTAAGTGCCCGAGTTCAATCCAAGAATGCCGAAGGCACACTATCATGGATGTACAAACTTGAGAGCACTTACCAAATCCATATTTTTATAAAAAAAAAAACTCTTCTATTTCTCTTTTTAAGAAAATCACAGCTCTCATCTTCCTCCCTTGATGCTGGCCTTCAGAGCCACTAACAACCAAACACCACTAACAATCCACAACCAATATGGATTCATCTCCAGGCTGTTAACCCTTTGCAGAAAAGAGTGGCTGAGCAAAGTTTTAGGGGGAAAAAAATACTTGGAGATAAGTGAACATCTGGTCCCCAGAGAATCTTAACAAACTTGTATCAGACAGAAGGTGGGCATGGGGCTGATACGAAGGGAAATGGATATTGAGGGGGAACAGATGAATAAAATTGCTACACAAAAAGAAAATGTCAACAGAGAAATGGGTGAGTTTAAAAAGAAATTCCCTGCTGAGCCCTGAGATGCAGGTGAAAAGCTCTTAGGGTACTAGGGACATGGGACAGCAAGGAAGAGGAGGAGGCCCCAGCAGCCTGCCCTGCACACTGACCCTGTCAAGCCCCCAGGCTCCGCCTCTCCCCCTGGACGCCACCACAGGGAGGTGGGGCACTGCGGCTACACTGCTATTCACTGAGTCTTTGCCCTGCTATTCCTGCCGGGGGTGGGGGGGGGTCCCCTACCCTCCAGTTCTGTGCCTGGCTCAGGCCTCCTCCCCAGAGCCATCCCAGAAGGCATCCCTGATCCCCCTGCCATCTTGGCACTGCCACTCTGCATGCATGGGTCTGTGGACCTGCTGGGCGGAGGTCCCCTGAGGGTAGTCTGTGGCTTTTCATCAAGCTCCCTCTGGACTTCTGGGCAGGACCCAGTGCAGAGTAGGCACAGAGCAGATGTGCTGAATGAATGAAACATAAACATAGCATTGTTTCCTTTTTTTTCCCCCTGTGGTATGGGGATTGAACCCAAAGGCATTCTACCCCTGAGCTACACTTCCAGTCGAATTTTATTTTTATTTTTAAACAGAGTCTCACTAAGTTGCTGAGGCTAGCCTAGAATCTCCAGTCCACCTGCCTCAGCCTCCCAAGTGCTGAGAGCACAGGTGTGCACCACCATTACGTGTTCCTGTAACAGCAGATACCCACTTCATCCCATCTCATCTTTACAAACCCCCCTGCTCCATCCACAAGTGAATTGTATTTGATATTTGTGACTTAGAAATAATATAACCCCAAGATCTAAGTTGACATCTACCATATAATTGACAGTTTCTTAAAAGGCAATCATTATATGGACATCCTAACAGAACCAAAAAGATCTAGTTCTAATCACCTATGCACATGTGTGTTATTATATATGGTCTGAATATTGTGACTAATGTATTCAAACTATACAAAGCCACATTTCCCCAGCATGTTAAAGCGTGAAAAGTCAAATCAAAGATCTATGGCTATCAAGTGGCTCCACTAATTTGTGGACTGTATGAAAAATAGATTTGGGTAGATATGAGGATACACATAGTAGTCCTATGTGTGTGCACATGCGTGTACAAACACAAAGGCAACAGGATATATGTCAGATACATGTCATTTTTAATCACTGGAGACATAGCATTTTTCCAAATTGTCCCTCAGCATCCCTCTACCCTTAAAATCTTAGCCTTTCCTCTCTTCTGTTGCTCTTTAACAAGGAAAATGTGCACCTTCTATTCATTTGGTTTATGTGTGGCACAAACACCCCGTTCACGTAAAATTTCATGCCCAGAACCTTCAGAGTCTCAGCTAAGAAAGCACCACATAACAGACTTCTTTATGCTAGTAGTGATGAAAAATTTATTCAAGAGACTGAAGCATAAAATGAACCTAAATGGAGCTGGTACTCATCCTAAGTCACTGACCTCCACTGCTCTATAGGACAGCAGGGAATTCTTACTCCTGAAAGCAAATGCTCATGCTGTTCTGCTGACCGCTGAGGTGAACACTAACCTCACTCCATCATAAACAAGATCTCCACATAGCAATCTCTGCTTTGAATTGACATTACAACCACTGCACACTGTGGCAGTCTCCTTCATTGGGTTTACCTGCATTTATGACACTTGCTTCTTCTACAGGGAAGAGTCTAGCACAGAATGACTGACTGACTGACTGACTGAATGAATGAATGGCCATAAGGCCGAGGCAATAGGAGACCAAGAATCTTACGTCATCAGTAGACAAAGTGAACAAAGACATGTAGGTGACCTATAGTTTCTCAGTTATAAAATGAGACCAGGGTTATTATATATAAAATATCATATAAGCTATCATTTTATAAAAAAACAAAAGGATAGAGAGCTACTTTACTGAGTTGTAAAGCATGTGAAAGTATATAATAAATGCCTAGAACATGGCAGTTGCTCAATAAGTGATTCTTGAATATTCGGCCCAAGGACCAGTGAGCTATGCTGAAATGGCCAATGCCAATGAAAACCCTTTCTGGGTTAAGAGCTCAGGGGCCTGGGGCTGGGAGGCAGGTCAGTGGTAGAGCACCTGCCCAGAATGCCCAAGGCCCTGGGTTCCATCCTCAGTATCCCCACCCCCCAAAAAAGAAAGAAAAGAAAAGCTCAGAGGCCAAGAGTAGGCAAAGCATCCTCATCTTGTTGACTGTGAGTGGAGCCCCCTACTGACTGCTATGAAGCAGGCTTCTCCTAGGTCTTCAAAAGAGTAGTGTAACACAGAAATATAGTTACTATTTCTAGAAATACACAATGTTGAAAAAACCATACTGCCTCTTTAAACTTGTTAAAGGTCTGCAGAAGACTACTATTCAAACAACAACAACAACAAAAACCCCAGCTTTTGTCTTCATCATCCACTGGCAACAAACGGGCTGGTCCAAGAGGTACAACAAGCACAGGAAGGAGCCCCCTTAGCTTCTAGCAGTTGAGCCAGTCACCACTTACAAACTATACCCTGCCTTCCCTAGTGGCAGTGCCCAATACCGAGGCTCAGGGATGGCCACTGAAGTCCTGCACCCTGATGGGGCCATTGCTTGACTCTCCTCTTTCTAGGCTCCTATAGGTAGTGGTCCACCCCCACTAGAACACCCTCCAGGTCCCTCCAAGTTGGCCGCACTGCCACCATGGAAGCTCTTTTTCTCTATTTGAATGCCTGGCCCACTTCATTCTAGCAGTTGTGAGTGCGTGGATTCGTGGCATGTCTCACACACTTCAGAGTCTCCCACAGTGCCTAGCAAAGTGCCAGGGGCCTCACAGGTGTCCAATAAACTTTTTGCTAAGGACATCATAGGTGCTCAATAAAACCCTTCTTTCATCTCCTGATGACAGCAGAGCACCAAACTGCAGGAAAATACCCAATGGATTCTATCCAAAGAATGCTTTTGAAATACCAAGCTACTGAAGGCAGGAATGTTTTCTGGTCTTAATTATTTGGGTTATTATTTTAATTGTCACTTCTCTACTAAGTACTCCACCATAGCTTGCAAAACACGGCAAGATTAACAAAATATTCTCCAAGGTTAGTTTCCAACACCATCCAGAAAGGGATGGCTGAAGCAGTTATGCACAAAACTTCAGCTTCTTGGCTGAATTGTCTTGGGCAGCCTTCGCTAGAAATGGTCCAGATATTTTTGGTTTGAAATATCTGCATATCTACTCCAATCTTCCACCTCCCTTCAGAGAGCCCCTAAAGCAGTTTAAGAGGGTAACATGTTTCTAAACAGCAGGATACCTTATTTTTCAAAAGATAACCGAGAAACAACAAGATGAAAGGGGAAAAAAAACCCAAAAACTGTATCACCAAAGAATATAAAATGTTTCAGTCTTGGGGAGGGTCTGTTCCTCTTCTAAGGCAGGCCTCAGGAACCCCTAAACTGAGGAACAGGGATGGAAGCCAGGCAGAACCCCTTGAAGAGCTCTGGTGGCCCCTCCCTTCAAACCAGGGTTCTTCAAACACACTTCTTTTTTTTTTCTGCCTCCGAAACACACCCTTTGCGCAGAATAATTCCATTTAAAAAGCCCCCACCCGCGAGGAAACATTAATCTACTTTGCAAACATGCGTTCCAGTCTGTGCCTTACTGTTTTTTCAACGCCTTTCCCCCACCCCCACCCCTTTTTTTTTGTACCTTGAGACAAATGTTTTTTTCCCCCAGAGTTGAAAGCTGTCCAAAAACAGGACCACACACGCCGCCGCCTCCGCAGGCCCGCGCAGCGCCGCCCCCCGCCTCCCCGCGCGCCGCCGGGGGCGCGCACACTCGCCGCGGCCGAGGGGTGGCCCGGCGCTCCTCCCCCACGCCGCGCTCGCGGGCCGCGGGGGGCGGGGCGGCGGAGGGCGGGGGGCGCGGCCCGGGAGCCGGGGCGCCGGAGGCCCTCCCCCGGCCAAGGCGCGGAGCCCGGCCCGGGCAGGCGGCGGCGGCGGCGGCGGGCCCGGGGCCCCCGGCCGAGCGAGTGGTCCGGCCCGCCGAGGGGCCCGCGCCGCCCCGGCCCGCCCTCGCCCCTCTCTCCCACACCACCGTGCACCGCGCAGCGCCCGAGTGGATTACAGCGCAGCCTTTGTCGGGCGGGCCTGGCTGCGGGCCAGGCGCCCAAACAATAAACAATTCCCCCTGGTGCGGGCCGGGCTTCCCGCGGGCCGCGGCCGGGCTCTAGGTGCGCGCTGGCGAATATCTTCATCAGCCCGGCAGGGCCGGGCAGGGCAGGGCCGGCGCGGACGGGCGCTGCGGCGTGTGCCGGGCTTACCTTCCACCCACAGCTCCTCCACGTTGGTCTCCAGGTTGGCTGCCTTTAATCCCACAGCGAAGGCTCCGAATATGAGCAGGCCCACGACCAAGAACTTGCCGCAGTTTTTTTGAATGTAACAACCCAGTTTAAACAAGAGTCTCTGAAACTTCGCTCTCAGCCACAGCGGCGCTTTCCGGCCAGTAGCCTTCCCCTGGGGACGAAGCAGAAGGAAGGAGTGAACGCCGGGGAGCCGGGATCGCGCGCCCGCCCGGGATACCCCGACCGCCGTGGGGGCGCGGCGCGAGGCCCCCCTCCGGGCTGGGACCCAGGCGGGCCCGAGGGAACGCGAGCGGCGTGGGGGGGCTTGGTCATAAATCAAAGTCGGGCGCAGCGTGGGAGCTGCGCCTTGGGGACAGCAGGGGCGCCCCCACGCGTGGCCCGCGCAGCATCCTCCGGTGCGACTTGGGGCGCTGGGGAGAGGGGCTGCAATTAAGGGGAAGCCCAACCAACGAGAGAATAACCACTCGACACGGGCGATAGTCACCCCAGACCCGGGAAGGGAGGGGCTGCGGTCCTCCCAGCGACAAGCCCAACACTGAAGAACTAGCAAGCCAGGTCCCCCTTTCCCGTAAGTCCGGCCCCATCCACAGCCCCTCTCGGGGTGCCCGGGCGAGGACCGGTGCAAGGGCGAACGCACTTTCAGAACAATATATTGCGAGTTCCCCCATCTGACCCCGCCTGCGGTGGTAGTAAGTGGGGATCCACGTGGTGAACGCGGCCGCCGGAGCTCACTCGCGAAGCATTTCCATAGCGTGGGGAGACGCTGTGTGAGTGGAATTAGGAAATGGGGCAGCCATCTGCAACTTACGACAATATTTGTGATCGGAAGAGGGCAGCCACAAGGATCTTTCCCTCCTCTCCCTTCCCTTCTGGTTAAACGTAAAACCCAGCCGAGTGCACGGGGGAAGGGCGCAGGCCGATGCGGGCGGGGGTCGGGGCTGGGCGCCGGCTGCTCCCGGCGGCGGCTCGGCCCTGGCTCTGGCCGCGGCCCGGGCCCCAGCGGGCCCCAGTCTGGGTGATCGCCTTCCCCGGATTCCACACATTTCAGCCAGCCTCGTAAACACAATGAACCCCGCCGCCCCGCAGACCCGGACCGCCGATTTAAGGTGGCAATTTGTTTACAACTTATCCTCTCCCGGTCAAGCTCGGAGGAGAAGCGACTCAAAAACTGGAAAAGAGCGGGGCATACCCTCTTCCGAGGATAATTTTTAAGGGAGCAGAGATTTCATGCTCAACAAAAGCAAAACCGGCTGCCAAAAAAAAGGAAACCACCTTTATTTCGGCTCCCTCCCCCCTTCCTCTCTCCGCCTCTCTCCACTCCGCCTCCCCCTCCAAGATGTTCGGAAATGTGGCAGAGTTACCGAGGTTTAGGCTGCAAATAGGGGCAGGGGCGCGGGAGGCGGGAGCTCGGGGCAGGGGGCGCGGGGCAGGGCAGTGTCGCGGCCGCCCTCGAGGTGGTCCACCGTGGACCGCTTCCCAAAGCTCCGGAAAAGGCAT
>PVJS01003105.1:0-78124 GCA_004027185.1 Glis glis
TGTGTGTGTGTGTGTGTGTGTGTGTGTGTGTGCATGTGTGTGTGTGTGTGTGTGTTACTAGGGATTGAACCCAGGGGCATTCTGCCTCTGAGCTACATCCCCAGCCCTATTTTATTTTTTATTTTGAATGAGTGATGTGTGCATGTATGCCTCTACCACCCTGAACCTCATCAAGATGTATGATTACAATGCACCAATAAAATTAAAAAAAACATGGTCTCACCAAGTTGTGGGGGCCTCACTAAGTTGCTGAGGCTGCCTGCGAACCTGTGATCCTAATGTCTCAGCCGCCCAAGTACTAGGATTACAGGCATGAGCCACTGCGCCCGGCTCTCATCAAATATTTGTAGACGATCTCTACTAATCTCTTCTCAAATTTTGCAATTTGTGTGTGCCATCTCTTTCTGGAAGAGTCCCTAGCAGATTTCACTGGTTGGAATCATGATGCATTTAATTTGGAAAGACTATTGATGATTATATTTTCCAAAGATAGCCACAAAAAATATATTCTATTATTCATGTTCTTCCTTCAACATGATATTCTCCCATAGATAGGTCATGTTTGTATTTTCTCCTCCTGAAATTGGTTGGGCTTTTAACAACTGTGTGATGCTATTTGACCTCTGAATCTAGGCAGAAAAAAGTGGTAGTGTCATCCTTATTTTCTAGAGACTCTCACTCAAAAAAAAAAAAAGTGATATAGTTTCATCCTTATTTTCTATGGACTCTCACACTCTTGAAATTCAGTCGCTGGGTATGAGAAAGCCTAAATAAGCCATATCCAGGGGTCATTTCTAGTTGTTCACATGTAGGTATGATGTTCCAGCTGTTTGCCAACAAAAGCCATCCAACGCCTGAGTGAGCAAACATTTGGATTCCAAATCTCAGCTACTGAGTCATCTCTGGTCTTACCTTCTGAGGCCTCAGGCTGTATTAGTCAGGGTTCAACAGATCAACAGAATATCGACAGAATTCACAGAATGAAGGGGCAAAAAAAGGATTTATTAGATTTAGCTCACAATGCAGTCCTGAATTTCAACTGCACGTGAAGAGTCTGAGGAATCAGCAGCTGGTTGGGTGGTCCATGAGCCGGAGCCCCACGATTGAGGCAACCACCAATTCAGTCCAGTCCAAAATGTGAAGACCAGGAAGCTCCTCGGAGAAAACGATGGCAAAGCTTCAGTTCAAAGTCCAGTCCAAGATGTGGAGACAAGGGAGCTCCTCGGAGAAACAACGGCGAAGCTTCAGTTCGAAGGCTGGAGGCCGAGGATCCAGACGAGAGCAGAAGATCAAGAAGCTCCTCAAGGATACGGCAAAATTGCAGACTGACGATCTCAAACGAGAGCAGATGCGTTCTCTTCAGGAAGAGTAGTGGCTTTCTCCTTCTTTTATCCAAGTCCTGCACCTATCAGAACCCTGCTACCCACATTCAGGGCAGGACTTCCGGTTCAATCCACTGTTACACAACCAAAGTCACATGATCTGGGGTGAGTCAAGTTGACAAACCAGACCAACTATTATACAGGCATCATACTGCAGAAACAACCTATCTTTACAGTGCTCTTTCTGAATTCTTAGTCTTCATAATCCCTGAGTATAATAAAATGTGGTGGTTTTACAGCACTAAATTTGGGGCCTTTTGTTATGTAGGAAAGGGGTAATTGAAAGAAATTTGGGCACCAGAAATTGGGTGCAACATAACAAAATCCTAAAACAGTCATCACCAACTTTGGAACTGGGCAGTGGATAAAAGACAAAAGGACTTCAAAAAGAGTTTTAGTGAAGACAGTAGAGTTTTGAGAAGGCATCTGTGCAGCAATGAAGAAAAATAATATTTTATTGGTAGCAGGAGGAATGGGGATCTTTCTTTTAATAGTAAAAAGTTAGCAACAGCACCACCTGTGATCATGTGGAAAATAAGGGCCATACCTAATAAACTTGACAATAGCTAAGGAGATTTCGGGGAAGACTATTGAAAATAACACCTGGCTTTTTCTCACTGCCATGATAAATGTGAAAGAAGAGACATGAGCTAAAGCAAGAAAATGTCAAATCTTAAGGAGCCAGGACTTTATAAATTTGAAAATACAACTGTATCTCATTCCTACCTTCTCCAGATGTCAAACAATTCTGAATTTAAGAAATGGGTTCTAGTCATAGGTCAAAATTAGGGTAGGCCTTTGAGATCCTTTGTTAAGACCTCAAAAATACACCAAATAACGTCCTATAGAAATTTCCAGATGGAGCAAAGTCCTTCTGAAGGGGGATGACTTCAAGATCTTCTTTGACAGGGTTTCCAACAATTTTAAAGGCCATTGTCCTGTAGAATTCTCATGGGGTGCTAAGGTAGAAAATGTCTTATCTCAAAGAGATTTTTGATTATGGCTTTTGTCTAATGATATGACTTAAAAATTGATACAGAAGAAACCCACCATGTTATTCTTTTAAGTTGACTCATTTGGGATAGAAAAGAAAAGAGTACGAAATGAGAAAAAGCCTGGAACTTCAAAAAAAACACTGGAAATTCAAATTCCAGTTAATGTCCAAAAGGTAGGCTAAGGGAACACTCAGTTAAAAATGCAGGCTATTTGTTATGGTTCTACTTAGAGGTCGAACCAAGAAGCACAGAACATATCTCTCAAGTAGCAGTATCAAAGTCTAAAAGGAGCTAGTGGCATCTGATTTCAGAATGACTGTGGACTATAAGAATTATCATAATATTAATAAAATAACAACATATATATTTACCTATTTTAAAAGTTTATATATGCCAGGTACAGTGGCACATACCTGTAATATCAGCACTTGGGAGGCTAAAACAGGAGGATCGCAGATTCAAGTCCACCTCAGCAACTTAGCAAGACTCTCAGCAACTCAGTGAGACTTTTGTCTCAAATTTTAAAAAATAAAAATAAAAAGGCTGAGAACATAGTTCAGAGGTAGAATGCTTATTGTAATTCACTTAAAATGCAAAATGAACTAGTACTTTGCCTAAAAAACAAAGTGTTTCATAAGTAATCTTCAGATTAGCCTCGCCACTGACCATAACTTAGGCTAACCATGAGAAAGCGCTGAGTATTTTGCAGATCTGCCATGAGGGGGATCTCATGGCCCAGTGGTCTCTGTAGCTTCCTAAGACAATAAGCATACACCTATAAAATTATATAATTTTTGTTACTAATTAATCTTTTTGCCTACCACAATTACATTAGTTACCAGGTCATACAAAAACTTAGTTTATAAAAACAACAATAACCAAACAGCCTGGCCTTTTCAGTATTGAAATGGTAAAACTAAATTTTTGAGAACTTAAGAAGCAAGATAGTGCATGAGGGGAAACAGGTACATTTTGATGGCTATTTAAAGCATTCAGGCAAATAAAGAAGGAAACCCACTTGGTGTCAGATGCTGATGAGTGTTATAAGGAAAAATGAAGCAAGACTGCCAGGAGTTTTTGTTTACTTTGGGATAATCAGGAAAGCCTTCCAATGCCAGTAACAGTCATGGTGAAAATTTACAGAGCTATTAACTTATAATTTGTGTACTGTTTTGCTTGTGTGTTATATACTTCTTTAAAAATTCAATCATCATCAATGTTTCAACTGTTCAACAATCTTGCTCACTTTACTAATTCACTTCAAATGTGAGATTCATGACTTTGCACTTATTTTTGTACTTTCAGTTGATCCTGTGAACTAGTAAAGGTATCATCTAAAATAATATACCTAGTTTTATTATTTGTGACTGGGGAAAGATTATTGAGAACTTTGAAAACTGTGTTAAAGCTTTGTACAGAAAGACTGAAGTTTCGGCCAAAATTTTGAAAAATTTCAGATGTTTTCATTGGCACTGGGCTTAAATAAAAACTTCTCTGAATGATGCAATAATTAAGTAAATCATTTTAATTATCTTTTTTTCATGAACTTCTAGTCAACACATACATATCAAGAAAATTTAAATGATATGTCTGTAGGTCTAGGAATTGGAAATTGGAAGAATCTATTTGTAAGCCAAGTTGGCAGGTCCTTGTGCTCCAGCTGCAGGAGTAGTTTGGAAATTGTATCAGACCTTGGATATTCACTAGAATCGAAGTTATGAATTTGAAGTTATTAAAAATTTTAAAAATAAAATTTCAACTAACTTTGTTTTTTCCTAAGGCATGTATTAACAGAGATACCAGTATTTTTTCCCTTCACAAGAGACCTATCAGTAATAAAGCTGGCAGTTTACTTCAGGAAATTGTTAAAGTGATTGAATGCATAAAATAAAACAAAGAACTCATGAAAGAGAAGAGAAACTCTCCAAATTAAAAAGCATGACACACCATTTGAAACAAAACAAAAAATGATTTGTGTGTGTGTGTAAGTGTGTGTGTGTGGGGGTATGGGGTGTTGAAGCTAGGGGCATTCTACCTCTAAGCTACACCCTCAGCCCCTATTTTATTATTTATTTACTTATTTATGTATTTATTTATTCATCCATCCATTCATTCATTCATTCATTTTTGATACTGGCCTTCAACCTGGAATCCTTCTGTCTCAAGCTTCCCAAGTACTGGGATTACAGGCATGTACCACTGAGCCCATCTACAAAGAATCAATTCTAAGAGAATTAGATTGCCTCATGAATTATATGAAAATATGCTTACAGTAAAATAACAAACATGAAAGACATTATAAAGTTTTACATTTCTTTCATGTATTGAGTCCTGAAAGTTGCCCCAGTGATATGTGCAAAGCACTATGAAGTATTTGTAAACAAAAAGTTTAATTAAAAAATTTTAAGAAAGTCAAGGTAAGTATTTAAAGGATATAACAGTCTTCATCATTTAACATAATCTGATAAATGGTTTCTCTCACTTAGTCAAAAGTAAAGCAGTTGAATATATTAAAATCTCAGATGGTACTAAAGGAATAGAAACATTTTTGAATGTAAAGGTTTTTCAGAAGCAACTCAGAGAGGATTCAGTACCATCAATACTGCTATCTTTGTTAGGACACATTTTTTTTTACTTATTGAGGTTACACCTTTAAGGGAGGGGAGTGTTCATTAAAACCGTTAATTTGGTTCTTCATCAAAATCTGTCAAATGGCGGCACAGAAGAAGGGAATCATTTATCTGACATCCGAATCAATCTAAAGACACCATTACCAATTTCTAAAATGAACAAACTATTTTGAAATTATAAGAATGACCTGATGAATAGTTCTCTGACTTTAGTATTTAATTTAAAAAATCATTTAGTATTTGATTTGGAGAATAAATTTGAACATTTTTGAATTAGAATTCTCTGTATCTGTACTAGTTATTAAATATTCTACTATCACTCACCTTTTTACCTTCTAAGATGATACATGCTGTACTTATTTGTTGTGATATTGTTTTTCCTTAAATTAGGACATGAGCTTCTTAGAGTCAGGGACTTGCATCAGTTCCGATCACTGCTTTCTGTTCAGTATTTATAGAAGTCAGTGGCACATAATAGGTGGTTTAGTTCATACCTTCAAAGAGTATATGTAGTTCTACATGCTTATGTATTTGGCTACGAAATACATTTTTAAATCTCTATTTTTTCAAAAGTAGAGATTTTAAAAAGATTCTCTTTTTTTTTTTTTTTGCGGTACCGGGGATTGAACGCAGGGGCGTTCTACTTCCGCGCTACGCCCCCGGCCCTATTTTTTATACTTTCTATTTTGAGACCGGGTCTCATGAAGTTGCGGAGGGCCTCACTAAATAGAGAGAGAGAGAGAGACAGGGAGAGAGAGAGAGAGAGAGCGTGCGCACGTGCGCACGTGCACGAGCTGAAGCTGGCCGCGAACCCCGATCCTCCGGTCTCCGCCTCCCAAAGTACTGGGATTACAAGCTTACGCCACCACGCCCGGCTCTAAAAAGATTCTCTGATAGAAAACCAACAGATTAGAAACAAGTAATAAAATGACATAAGTATTCAGAATTAATAGGCACTCATATAAGTAACCTTTAGATCTCATTATTGAAATAAAACCCAGTATTAGTTAGCTCCTATAAAAAGACAAAGAATGAATACTTCAAACCCAACACATGGGAAGCAGCTAAAGTAATCAGCAGAAGTGCTATTTTAATGTATTCATTAATAAACAATAAAAAATAAATCTAGTATTTATAACACTTATTGAGAAGTTAAAACAATTAAAATCATGCAAAATATAAGTAGCATAAAATGATCAATAAATCTGAAATTAATAAAATTGAAAATTAGAAACATTATTTCCAAAGTTGTCAGTTAAGAAGGCACACATCAGTAATTCTAGTACTTGGGAGGCTGAGACAGGAGGATCGCAGGTTCCAGGCCAGCCTCAACAACTTAGCAAGACCCTCAGCAACTTAACAAGACCCTGTCTTAAAATAAAATTAAAAGGATGCTGGGAATGAACCTCGAGGTAGAATGCCCCTGGGTTCAATCCTGAGCACCACAAAAAATAAGATAAAATAAAGTACAAAGGCCAAATAAGGCATATAATTCTTAAATAAAACAGTGAGAAAGCAAGAACAGTTGAAATCAGGAATGAGTAAAGCATGTGTATTAAGAGATATATCTCTTCATGAAATTTAATTAAATATATATGACAATATTGTGTACAATTATTTGACAAATAATCTTTTCTTTTTTGCAGTACCGGGGATTGAACGCAGGGGCGTTCTACCTCCGCACTACGCCCCCAGCCCTATTTTTTATACTTTATTTTGAAACCGGGTCTCACGAAGTTATGGAGGGCCTCACTAAGGAGACAGAGACAGAGACAGAGACAGAGACAGATAGAGCGAGAGAGCTGAGGCTGGCCGCGAACCCAGATCCTCCGGTCTCCGCCTCCCAAAGTACTGGGATTACAAGCGTGCGCCACCACGCCCGGCTATTTGACAAATAATCTTTAAAATCTAGAAGAAATAGATAATTTTATAGCAAATGTTATCATGGTTAATTTTACGAGTCAACGTAACCGATCAAGGTAAAACATTACCAAATACTGTACAACATTATTTCTTCATGTGTCTGTGACTGTTTCTGGAAGAGATTAGCATTTGAGTCTAGTCATAAGCTGAGTAAATATTGCCCTCCCCAATGTGAGGTGAGCATCATGGATCTTTTGAGGGCCTAAACAGAGCAAAAACTTGAAGCACGGTGAATTTTCTCTCTGCTTAAGCTGGAGCACCCATCTTCTGCTATCGTACTTCCGAGCTCCCATTTCTCTGTTCTCCAGATGTGAACTGGGGCTTTCCACCACTGGCTTCCCTGGTTCCCGGGCCTCCAGGTTTGAACTGGAACTACACAATCCATTTTCCTGAGCCCCCAGCTCTCAGCCTCCATAACCACACGAGCCAATTCCTCATAATCTCTTTCTACCTCTCCTTTTCTCTCTCATATCCCTACCAATCTGTCTCTCTGGAGAATGCTCCCTAATATCCATACTAAAGGCTGTGCTTTTGAAATGGCATTTGATCTGTCATCAAGTATTAGAAAAGGAGAATCACAGATGTCAGTTTTGGGCTGTGACTGTCTAAATACCATTCAAGTGAATAAGAGCTTGACCCTAAGACAAGACTTTCTTTACTGTGAGATGCCTACAGCAAGTTAGCATATAGCATCTTCCAGCCACACTTCTGATATTTCTAATTCCATATTTTAAAATAATGTTATTAATATCTGTTCTCTCATGCAAGTCTTCCAGAAGGGAGAGAATACAATGGAATTTCTATTCAAGTTTTCAATTTCTCTCTGGTCATTATATCTTATTGTAAAGGAAAGCATTGAAAATTTGTTTTCTTTTCCTGTTTCATTTGCTTATTTAAATGCGTTTTCCACTGAGGAGTGAACCTCTTCTCTCTGTGCAGAATCTGCAAGGCTGAAGGCCAGACTCTGACACATGGCAATTTAAACACACCAGAGTGATGATGAAATTGCCATGAGATTTCTTGACCCCACTCTCTGGCTACACATACCAATGACCAACCTCACCTGGTCCCTGCACTTGTAAGCACAACTAATCAACAGACGATAAAATACTTTTTTACCTGTAGCAACTCACTTTTTTTTTTTTTTTGCCGTACCGGGGATTGAACCCAGGGGCATTCTACCTCCGCGCTACACCCCCTGCCCTATTTTTTCATACTTCATTTTGAAACCGGGTCTCACGAAGTTGCAGAGGGCCTAAGTAGAGAGAGAGAGAAAGAGAGACAGGGAGAGAGAGAGAGAGAGAGAGAAAGAGCTGAGGCTGGCAGCGAACCCGGATCCTCCGGTCTCTGCCTCCCAAAGTATTGGGATTACAAGCGTGCGCCACCACGCCCAGCTGCAACTCACTTATTTTTATCATGGTATTGCAAAAGGTGTGTGTGTGTGTGTGTGTGTGTGTGTGTGTGTGTGTTTCTTTTTTTTTTCCCGTGGCACTGGGGATTGAACTCAAAGGCATTCTACCACTGAGCTATACGCCTAGCCCTATTTTATTTTATTTTATTTTGTTTTGGCAGTACCAGGGATTGAACCCAGGGGCATTCTACCTCTGGGCTACACCCCCAGCCCTATTTTTTATTCTCTATTTTGAAACAGGGTCTCACTAAGTTGCAGAGGGTCTCACTAAGTAGATGAGGTTGACCGCAAACCTGAATCCTCCAGTCTCAGCCTCCCAAGTACTGGCATTACAAGCGTGTGCTGCCGCGGTGCCACGCAGGGCCCTATTTTATTTTTTATTTTGAAACAAAAGTGTCACTAAGTTTCTAAGGGCCTTGCTAAGCTGTTGAAGCTAGCCTTGAACCTGTGATCCTCCTGTTTCAGCTTCCCAGGTACTGGAATTACAGGCGTGCACCACCACTCCTGACTTGTAAGATATTTTGAATTCCACAAACAAGGAAATTGAACTTCAGAGAAGTCTCATGATTTGTTCAAAGTCATAAAATTAGTTGGAGAGCACAAATAAAAACCCAGTTTTTCTAAATCCTATGTGATTTTTCCATTACTTCCCTTTCATTCTGTCATAATTTCAGAACTAACCTATCACCATGTCTTATCAAAATTTTGTGTCTCTCAAAATGTGCTCTGGAAATTAAATTATAATTGACTTATCAAGTTCATTTAATCATCAGAGTGCAATTTTGTTTATTATTTCTCTGGTGATTAAATTCAATAGAAGTCTCTGATGTGTTTATGTCTTAATTGCTTTTGAGGCTCATTAAGTAGGGGATTTGTCATTGTTTTATGCAGCCCAGTTGGAAAATCATCATTTGGAAATTATACTACAGGCTGGTTGAGTGTCAGAAACACAGTATCATTAATGTTCTCTTGGAGGTAATAACAGACCATGTTTAGTTGTGTGTCAAATATCTAAGTTGCTATC
This sequence comes from Glis glis, assembly GCA_004027185.1. Lineage (NCBI taxonomy): Eukaryota > Metazoa > Chordata > Mammalia > Rodentia > Gliridae > Glis > Glis glis. Next base: position 9,366 of record PVJS01003105.1, read on the forward strand.
CAGAACCAATGTTAAAATTATATTCTTGTCATGCACATTTCAGATACGTCTAATATACATTTATTGGATGGATGCATGCACAATATACCTTGTAAGCCTCGAATTTTTACTCTAGCCGGGCGTGGTGGCGCACGCTTGTAATCCCAGTACTTTGGGAGGCGGAGACCGGAGGATCCGGGTTCGCGGCCAGCCTCAGCGCTCGCTCTCTCTCTCCCTCTCTCTCTCTCTCTCTCTCTCTCTCTCCTTAGTGAGGCCCTCCGCAACTTCGTGAGACCCGGTTTCAAAATAAAGCATAAAAAAAATAGGGCCAGGGGCGTAGAGCAGAGGTAGAACGCCCCTGCGTTCAATCCCTGGTATTGCAAAAAAAAAAAAAAAGAAAAAGAAAAAAGAATTTTTACTCTATCACATACCAATCCAAAAACCATTCTTCTTTTTTTCAAAAATCACTCTTAATGATATATGAAACTCATGACTTCCAAATCTATACCTCTACTTGGGTTCTGGCATCCTGTGTTCAGTTTCAAACCCCAACTGCAAATTTTTCACGAATTTTCCATTTGTACTTCAAAATCCACCTGGCATGGTCTCCCTGTGCAGTCCTACATACCCCTCATTTCCCAGTTCACTTTCTGATGTCTTCTTAAAACCTGACATAGAAAGGTTAGAGTCATGATTACTTTCTTTATCTCATAGCATTAAATATTTTTCTCAAAATATCCCACTGACTATGTCTGAAATACCTCTTGCATTCATCACAGCTTTATAATACTTTTATCAAATATATATAGTGCTCAGTATGTGGGAACACTAACAAATTTAATCGAGTAAGTTTCTGGGGCCATGCACACAGCAATTGAAGCCTGGAGAAGGGTATTAGATCTAGGTTGTCTGCTCCTACAGGGTCTTGGTCACTGTGCTGCCCCTCCCCTACCTGCTGCTCCAGGGCTGCTAACACCATTCATCTCCCAGATGATCTTTATGCATCTGGTGAGTCTCTGAAGAGCCACTCAGAAAGGGTGAAAAGGCTGGGGCAGAGGCAAGAGAAATTCTTTTGCTCTTAGCATTTTATCCTCCTTCCACTTAAAACCTTCAAAATCCTTCTCTAGCCACCCTTGTCCTTCCTATCATCACAATCCCACAATTCATACATTTCCTTCCTAACATGGTCCCAGCCTCCTAGTGTCACTTTCCTCCAGGCAGCCTTTGTACTGGGTTTTAAAATCATCGCCTGATTAAGTGTTCTGTCTTGTCTCAGTGCCCGTGTCTGAGCTGTTTTCTGCTTTCAGAATACCATTTTCCATGCTGCACCAGATGTCAAGTCCTAGAAGTTCTTCAAAGTCAGGTTCTTCTTTTAAGCTTCTCTGCCATTAACACCAAAACAAAACTCTCACTATGATGTATAATTACATTGCACCAATAATAGTATAATCCCCCCAAAATCAAACCAAACCAAAACAATAATCCCCTCCTGATTCCTGAATAAAGCCCCCTCCTTCCTTCCTTCCTTCCTTCCTTCCTTCCTTCCTTCCTTCCTTCCTTCCTTCCTTTCTTTCTTTCTTTCTTTCTTTCTTTCTTTCTTTCGTGTTTGGCACTGGGGATTGAACCCAGGGGCATTCTATCTCTGAGCTACACCCCCAGCCCTATTTTATTTTTTATGTGGAAACAGGGTTTCACTAAGTTATGGAGGGCCTCACTAAGTTGCTGAGGCTGGCCACAAACCTGTAATCCTCCTGTCTAAGCCTCCCAATTACTGAGATTACAGACATGCACCACCATACCTGGCATGCTCCCTCTTTTATTGTATATAAATCATGCTAAAGTTTGAGGGAAAATGGGACCCACAAAACTGGAAAGAACAATTCAAGGGATGGCGTGGAAGAAATATGGTATGTTAGCATTATGAAAATCATCTACTTCAAACACCTTATTTTACAGGTAAGCACCTTGAAGAACTTATGAGAGAAAAGAACTTGTTATAAATCGACAGAAATAACTGACTCACATTCTAGTGATTTAATTGGTACTTCTAATATGCCTCATCCATCCATGTAGTGAAATGTGGAGCAGCTACTAAATATGATACTAGAAAATTTGGAAAGATATCCATGGAAACCTGCCAAAAAGATCAATAAAATGTCACATGTATTAGATTCCGTTTATACAAGATAGTATAGGCAAGTGTGCATGTGTGGTGGATGTGTCTATGAGAGACAGAAAGTGAGCAGAGCAACATAGAGGTATATAAAAGAATGTCCATCAAAGGCTAATGTGGTTTATGTTTGGGCGGTGACTTTTTTCTATGTAATTTTTGGTATCACTTAAAATATTTACAATACAAAGGCATTAGTGTTTACAATTAGTAAAACCACAAAAGTGCTGAATTAGTATTTGCCAAAGAAAAGGAAATGAACATCCTCCAAATATTTGCATGAAAGATGCAATATAGATTTTACCTGAGTATCCTTATCATCTTATCGATTTTACCAAAATTTTCAATTTTGATGGTATTTTCAGGAATGACTTGTGGCCAGGTAGTAAGGACAGAACAGATTAGTTTTTCTGCTTTTTCCAAGTCCAACCTTAGCTATTAGTGAAGTTGCTGTAGTTGTCTTAAAAAAGAAATACAATTTCCTCATAAAACATCTTTTTTTCCCCCTGAGGTGTTCCATTACCATTTTAGCCAAGAGGACTGAAAATCTCCTATGCATTTCTTTTATCAATTTGCATGACATTTTTATAAGTAATTTAAAAATATGGCTGAAAGCAACAGTAATGGACTGAAGGGTCACCCTTCAAATTGGGGCCATTTAAATGTCACACTATACAAAAAGGGTCTTCCTGAGCTCAGGCACACTGCACCTTTTAACAGTGATTGCCTCACTAAGCACATTTCACTAAATCTCTGACTGCTCCTCATTACAGGGAAGTGAGGATTCCATTTAAACAAAATGTTTCAACATTTTCAGAGCAACAGATTTTTTTTTTCATAGACACATTCTTTGATTGTTTGTCCTGGTTCCCCTCAGACTATACACATAATTTTGCTGAGTTTCAGCATCTGTCCCGCCCACTTCGCAGCCCATGCCAATCTGCTTCTGACAACTCTGTGCAATTTTAATTTGGGCAGCATCTGTTATTTCACATTGCTAAGGCAGTGCCGTGTGGAGCCAAGAGCATGGGCCTGGGGCCAGACAGACCTGGGCCTGGGCTCGCTACTACCTGTTGCCAAGTGATCTTAGATAGGATGCTCCACTTCCTTGACCCTGTATTTCTTCATGCGGCCTTCAATTTCCTCAATTCTAAATGCTGGTCCTTGTGAGGAATTAAGAAGTCAGTGAATGTGTTTGTAAAGTGCATATCAGTGACTGGCCTATTGTAGGTTCTCTACAATGTGAAGAAATTAAGGATCTAATCAACACCTCTCCATCTTCATTCCTATGTGATGCCATAGTGCTTTTTCTCGATGAAAATTGTGAATTTGATTTACAAAGTACTGCTGCAGGCAATGAGTAACCACAGCAATCCCCTGAGGAGATGTATACCTCCTTTAGCAAACAACAGTAATGTTCAAAGTGCTGAGCCACACAGAGCCTTAGGTGGGAAGAAGGGGGTTAGAAATGGAACCCAGGTGTTCAGAAATGACACATTCTCTGTAAAATACATCCATGCTGCCCCCTGCTTTGACTGGTGGTTTACAGGGATTGTCACCAGTTTTATTTGATGTTGGCCACACAGACATAGCTATCTACGCATATTTATAAAACAAATAAACTTGAGTTCCTGCTCTAAGTCAAGCATGCTGCTCAGAATTTGCCACAAGTCTCATATCATGTAATCTGAGTAGAATCTCTCTGGGTGTGTATCATCTCCATTTTATGGATCCAGCCAGTTCACTTCTTTGTGGTCACACAACCACTAATGGTCAGATGGAAAAATGAATAATATTGGGTGAAATGATCCTTAAATACTAACTGGTTCTTTTTTTTTTTTGTACTGGGAATTGAACCCAGGTGCATTTTACTTCTAAGCTACAACTCCAGCCCTATTTTATTTATTTAGTTTTTGAAACAAGGTCTTACTTTTAGGCTTCTTCATCTTTAAGACATTGCTTATGTGGAGTTCTTCTAACTTTTGGAAATGAACCATTTTCATAATTTCTCAAGAGTAGAAAACTAAGAAAATCAAGAGAGTGCAAAACTAAAAGGCAATAAGAATGATCGATCTACAAGCTCTCTAACATGAATGGATTTTCCAAATACAATATCAAGTGACAGAAAGGAACCACCACTGTAGGATGTTGGAAGTGGAGAGTGCTTCATCTCTCGGGGTGGGGTGCACTAAAAGGAAGCCTGAGGGGCTTTCTGTAGTGCTGTTTACATCTGTGTTCAGCTTACACTTTTGATGCATACTCTCTGATTATTATATTTAATAAGATATTTCTAGAAACTTGTGCATTTGACACTTCATGAAGCTGACACTCATTGGCTCTTAGCCTTTTTGAATATGGTTTGATGTGCTTCAGTTTGGTGCCTCCCTGGGATTAGCCTCTGAAACAGCACAAACCCAGGAAACAATAAGGACATGCCAATTTGGGTGCTTGGGGACACTGGTAAGATAGGTAGGGCTCTGGGATACCTATAGGGAGCCTGAGACACAGGATCTTTCTGCAGAGGGCCTGTGATCAATGAGTTGGTGCAGGAGGGAGGACAGTGGTGCAAAGGAAAGTGGGAGCTCAATCAGCAAACACCAGCAGGGCAGGGCCAGAGAGCCAGTCTTGCTGATCTCAGGTACAGGCTAATAAAAGTCAGATAAACAGCATCACAGTGAACAAGAGTTCAAGTTTTGGACAAACCGGTTTTGAATCTTAGCTGTGACATCAGGGGAAAGTTAATTTAACTCAGCTTCATTTACCACTTTTCTCAAGTGTGTATTCTAACACCAGTGTTGCAATATTGAGAAAATTAAATGAGGTCATTCTATTAAATCCATAGCATTGTGCTTGGCAGGTTGTAAGTGCAGGTTCTTATCATTACCTTGTGGCCACACTTTAGATTCTAAAGTAAAGATTGAGTATAAATACTTGGAATCAAGAAGCAAATGTTTTTCAGGCAGCCAGAGAACATCATGAAATACCAGGAAGGTTTGAGACACAGTTGGTGTGCAGAGGACAGGTAGACAGAGTTAAGACTTACGTTGGGGGAGGGTTGTGGAGATTCTTGATGGCAAAGTTCAGGTTTTGTCTTTTAGATCTCTGTGAGCTGTTAAGCAGAGCTGCCGTCAGCGGAAACATCGGGGATGGGTTAGGATTGGTGAACTCCTAAAGATGGAAAAGCCACCATGAAGGGTTTTATTTCACTCTAGCAATGAGGTTGAATGTGAGTGTTTAATGTAAAATAAAAAATGCAATCATTTCCCAAGCTCCTTTAACTTTATGGACCCAAAATCCCATTTGAGAGGAATCATCCAGAAATTTGACATCAGCATGAATCAATTTTTCATCTTTCAACCAGATTTATTGAATACCAACCAAAGCTCAGCTGTCATGGTTTCCCAGTTCTTTTTGAATTAAAATTATTCTATTCAAAGAGTAAAACAAAACAAGACAACTGACAGTGAACTGAAGGGGGAATCCTAACATAATTTCCTTGTTTTTCCCAGATGCTATTCTGGGGAATTTGGTTTGTTTGTTTTTTATGTACTGGGGATTGAACACAAGGGCATTCTAAATATGAGCTACACCCCCAGCTCTTTTTATTTTTATTTGTTTTGAAACAGGGTCTCACTAGGTTACTGAGAGTCTCTGTAAGTTGTGAAGGCTTGTCTCAAACTTACAATCCTCCTATCTCAGCCTCCTATGTCTGGGTTTTACAGGTATTACATGTCTGGCTTGGGCAGTGTTTTTATTTTTGCGGTACTGGGGATTGAACGCTGGGGCATTCTACCTCCGCGCTACGCCCCGGCCCTATTTTTTATACTTTATTTTTGAAACCGGGTCTCACGAAGTTGCGGAGGGCCTCACTAAGTAGAGAGAGAGAGAGAGAGAGAGAGAGAGAGAGAGAGACAAGGAGAGAGAGAGAGAGAGAGAGCTGAGGCTGGCCGCAAACCCGGATCCTCCGGTCTCCGCCTCCCAAAGTACTGGGATTACAGCGTGCGCCACCACGCCCGGCTTGGGCAGTGTTTTGATCAGCCTCTCTGTGAAGATACTCAATTTACCTTTTTCCTGGTGGAAAACAAGAGTTTTGAAACAGGGAACAGAGGAACATGGTATTGCAGTCTTCTACAATATGCCAATGAAAGAGGATTCAGAGGAAGAACATTTCTGGGAAGAGAAAGGTAGTATTTTTGCAATGGGTTATATGCCTTTAGGAAACTATTAATCTAGCCAGGTGTGGTGGTGGATAACTATAATCCCAGTACTTGGGAGGTTGAGACAGGAGGATTGCAGGTTCGAGGACAGCCTTAGCAACATAGCGAGACTCTCACCAATATAGTGAGAACCTGTTTAAAAACAAAAATTTTAAAAAAGGGCTTGGTGTGTAGCTTGGAGGTAGAGTGCTGCTGGGTTCAATCTCCAATACCACAAATAAGCTTTTTGCTATAATCTGGATATAGGCTCCCGATGTCTACTCTCAGAGCATCCCTTACTCGTGGGCCAATTAAGGAACAAATAGGCGTTTCCCTTGGGGTGGAGTGAAACAAGGCTGGCCTTCACACTAGGCAACCAGTTCATGTTCCCCATTCTGCTCACCTGCTCAGCCAGGGTCATTAACTCAGTGAGGCAGCGGGTGTTGAAAGGAGCTGGGTTAGGAAAGCAATGGCCAGGAAAGAGTCGTGTATTCTAAGGGAAGCAGCCAGCTGCTGCACGCCATGCAAGCATGCATATCAGTTTCCAGATAACCATCCTCTTCTTAACAATGACTTCCAAGTACAGAGCTGTCTCTAAGGATAGGAAGAAGCCTGATATTAGACTCTTTCTTTGCATCCTTTCAGAATAAGGTGCCAGGGAGGAGTTAGAAAAAATTAAGAAGGACAAGTTAAGAAATGCCAGACCACATCATTAATAGAATTAGTCTAGGGATTTTAAGTGTTTACCACTTGCTATCATCCTCACATCACATTTTGAAAGAAGACCAAGCACACACTCCTCCCAGTGCCTCTGTCTCTAACCTGTACGTCACCTCTAGCTATGGCATGAATCCCAGTACTTGGGAGGTTGAGACAGGAGGATCGCAGGTTCACAGAGAGCTTCAGCTGCTTAGTGAGGCCCTCTGCAACTTAGTGAGACCCTGTTTCAAAATAAAGACTAAAAACTATGGGGGTGTCAAAAGAATGGAAACCAAGTTACCAGACTAATGCATGCATATCTATGTTTATAGTTGCACAATTCACAATTGCCAGACTATGGAACCAGCCAAGACGTCCATCAACAGATGAATGGATCACAAAACTATGGGATATGTACACAATGGAACTTTATGCAGCTATCAAGAAGAACAAAATTACATCATTTGCAGGGAAATGGATGGAATTAGAGAACATTAAGCTTAGTGAGATTAGTAAGTCACAAAAAGTGAAAAGTCAGATGCTCTCCCTAATATGCAGAAGCTAGGGAGAATAGGGCATAGGAGGGACTCCAGACAAAGATGGAGAAAACCTCAGATGAGTAAAGACAGGCGACCTAACTGAGGGAGATGGGAGGGGGAAGAGGGAAACACCCTAATGCACAGGATGTACATACACAAATATATCAAAGTCAACTACTATGCTGAGCACAAGAAGGAGGGAAGGTGGAGGGAATGGGGGTGGGAATTGGGGGAGGGCTAATTGACTGAAACGTGCATGTATACGTTTATTACCCTGAAACCCATCAAGACATATGATTACAATGCACCAATAAAAAATAAAAAATAAAAAGTGATACAAATAAAAAAAATGGGGCCGGGCGTGGTGGTGCATGCTTGTAATCCTTTAGGAGGCGGAGACCGGAGGATCCGTGTTCGTGGCCAGCCTCAGCTCGCGCACGTGCTCTCTCTCTCTCTCTCTCTCCCTGTCTCTCTCTCTCTCTCTCTCTCTTTACTTAGTGAGACCCTCCGCAACTTCGTGAGACCCGGTTTCAAAATAAAGTATAAAAAAATAGGGCCGGGGGTGTAGCGCGGAGGTAGAACACCCCTGTGTTCAATCCCCGGTACCGCAAAAAAAAAAAAGGGGGTGTAGCTTGGAGGTAGAATGCCCCTGGGTTCAATCCCCAGTACCACAAAAAAAAAGTATCATTGATTCATCTAGTTCTTTCTTTTACCTTTAGGACATTATTGCTATGATCTGAATGTGTCCTCTCAAAATTCCTGTGTCAGAACCAGATTCCCCATGCAGCATTGTTAAGGGTGTGTGTGTGGAAGCCTGGAGGAGGTGATTAGGTCATAAGAGTGGGGCCCTCGTGGAAGAGATTCCTACCATCAATAGGCTCAAGGGGACGTTTGTCCCTTTTCTCCCATGTAAGGATGCAGCAAGAAAGTGCTATCCATGAAGCACAGTGAGCCCTCAACCAGAAATTGGGTCTACTGGCACTTTGATCTTGGATTTTCTAACCTCCAGAACTCTAAGAAATAAATTTCTATTATTTATAAATTATCTAGTCTAAAGTGTTTTATTATAGCAGCCAAAAGGACTAAGACAATCGCTTATTCAGTCTGTTGGTCTGCCAACATCTTGGATCAGGTCCTCATTAATTTACCCCTAGTCTGTGGCCATACTCTTCTGGCTGCCTTATGTTTCAAAGGAGAGCTTAAGTCTTGTGAAGAAACACCACCTGCCTTGGGCTATTTTTCATACCTTTCATAAATCTACAATTGGGCAGGGATAATGAATGACATTGGATAGTTTGTTGTGTCTACATGCGCCATACCCTCCTCTCCTGGAACAGACTTTTGCCCATAGTTATGGAAAAGTAAATACCATGGACACATTGCATTTCCTCTTTGAGAAACAGCTTTTTAGACCAGGGTGAACATCTGAATCAAATTGTCACCATACAAATTATTGCAAAAAGATAAGCTATCATTTAAATTGTGTTCGCATGTATTGATAAACCAAATTAGTTGGAAGCAGAAAAGGAGAAGGGTTGGTTGCACACATCACCACTAAGTCACATCAATAGTTGGGTCTCCTGGCAAAGGCCTTCGTCTTGTTCTAAGGTCTCTAGCCCCAGCTCTGGGGATACCCAGCTATCCTATATGTTTCATACTACATTCATTGAGCCCCAACATATCCTGACAATCCCTCCCTCCATTTTCTCGAAGTTAGTTTAGTAGCTCTCCTGTAAATAAAAGAGCCTTACTTAAAGTTTCTTACCAGAGAATATGTTCCTTTGGGAAGTGAGCAAGTTTCTCCTCCCCTCCCAGGTTCTCTGTTTGGATCTTTTGACCCATGTCTGTCTTTCTTTTTTTCTTTCTTTCTTTCTTTCTTTCTTTCTTTCTTTCTTTCTTTCTTTCTTTCTTTCTTCCTTTCTTCCTTTCTTCCTTCCTTCCTTCCTTCCTTCCTTCCTTCCTTCCTTCCTTCCTTCCTCCCTCCCTCTCTCTCTCTCTCTCTCTCTCTCTCTTTCTTTCTTTCTTTCTTTCTTCTTTCTTTCTTTTCCTTCCCGCCCTCCATCCTTCGTTTTTTGTGGTACTATGGATCGAATCCAGGAATGTTCTACCCAGCCATACTTTATTTTTTTATTTTGAAACAGGGTCTCACTAAGTTACTGCACACTGGCCTCAAATCTGTGATCCTCCTGTCTCATCTTTCCAACTATTGGGATTACAGGTGTGCGCCACCTTGCCCTCCTGGCTTTGTTTCTTGACTCAGCCACTCTCACCATTTTTCTCATGCTTTCTTTTTCCATAGATGCCGGGCTCTGTACCAGCAGGGCACGGGATGACGCGATGAAATAAATGCTCTGAGACTTTATTCCTGGTCTCGAAGAGGTGAGAGGGGAGAAGGCAAGAGAGCCAAACTCCCTGAACAAAGCTCAGCTCTTCCTTTCATTACAAGTTTACAGAATTAAGGCTGGGTCATCAAATCATTAACTGTCTCTCTGGCAAAGGAGTAGAGCATTGGGTTAGGAATGCTTTAGAAGATAAGTTGTTATCTGGCAGTTTTTTGCAAGAGTGGCAAAGGTTGCTGTCTCCAGCAACTTCAAGGCAGTCTTTTACCTTTAAGCAAAGCAAGCAACAAGTGTAGTAAAACAGGAGGAAAAAGCTTAGATAGCGAAGGGGCTCAAGAGAAGCAGTCTTCTGACAAAGCAAGCAAAAAGCTATAAATCTTTAAGCCAATATTTTTTAGACTTAGAACAGTTTTCCACATGTAGAACCTTACTCTGGAACTAGAACTGAGTGGAACTGAGGTCCCAAAACAGCAGTAAATTACACAAATTTCATGAGCCATCAAACTGAATGAACCCAAGCAAAGTACTAATTTCTTATGAAGACATCAACATATTTCTCACAAAAACAAAACCAAATATTTTCTGAAAGATTCCCGTGGGATAAATTTAAGCCAGAATTGAGTACATATCTTATAACTACTGAAATAGAGCAAAACCAGAATTCTAAAATCTTGCATAAACAGATCCAAATGTTCAATCATATTTCTTTTGATTTAGTTCAACTGACTGTAACATTCTCTAGTGTTAAATGTAGTGGTTGGCAGTAATAACAACCTCTAATGTTGGGATAGTGCTTTGTAGATTATTAAGTGTTTTCATATCCATATCAGGAGTGTTATGGATATGGGCTCAAAAGCTGTTTTTCATGCTCTGTTGCTTACAGCTGTACGAGCTTGGGCAGGGTTTCTTGCCTTGTTTCTCAGTTTTGTCATTTGTGAAATGAGAATAAGTGTGTACCTATACCATCGAGTCAATGAGAGAATTAATGTTAATAATATACAAACACTTAGAAGTGCTCATGCAATGAAAACATTTTGTTAATCTTAGCCATGCTAGTAGTGGTAATTCCGTTTGGCCCTTGCTTTACCCTGTGAAGTAAGCTTGGGCAAGATAATTATGGATATTTGATGTTTAAGGAAATCAAGACCCAAAGAAGACAAATGCTTTATTAATGGTAGTGGTGTAATACGAATCTACATTTGGGCCTTTCAAATTTCAAGTTCAAGGATGTTTTAGATAGAGATTTGAGACTATCTATGCAATGTACAGTAATTGCCAAGGAATAATCGCCTCATATTAGAGATGTTTCCCCAAAGAGCTGTGTTAATGGGCACCAGGGCCCCCAGTGCCTGGACCAAGTGGGCATGTGATCACAGCTCAGTTAGAATTCCTTTGCTAGGAACTTGACTTTGGATGGAGAATAGGAATGTAAAATTAGAATAAAATTGAACAAGAATGAGTGAGAGGCCCCACCTGGGCTCAGCCATGTTCCTCCAGCATCACTATTTCACCAGGTGGGTAAAGAGGCAGACGAAAACTGAATACAGCTTTATTTGCCATGAGTTTTCCTATTTTTTCCATCATTTTGTAGAGATTGGCTATAATTCTTTTATGAGATGGCATTCTGAGAAATAAATCTTAACCATGATGTGTCAAAGTTGACTGCTATCAAGAACACTCTGGACTGGGCTGTTTGGATTAAAACCCCAGCTCTACCACTTAATAGCTATGTGACCTTCCTTTAACACTGTTGTCAATTTCTTCATCTGGCAATAGAACCTCCCTTATCAGTGATACTATGAGAAGGTAAATAAGATAATAGATATAAGGCAATTAGAATGTCTGGTACTGTAAGTGTTCTGTACAATTGGCTTTTACTCTGTTTATAATAAATCCCCCATTTGAGGTATACATAAGGTCAAAGTGGTCTGCAAATTAGGTGGTTTAGAATATCATTATCTTCCAAACAATTCAACTTGAAAATCACAGTCATCGGACTTCTTTAATTTACCAAATCTTATCAGTCACTAGGTCCTATTGATGCTTGCATACTGATTCCCCCACTACTGCCCTGTTTCCTGTATCCTCATTCCATCATATATGGGTCATTTCATGATCAGCATGTCTATCTGACTTTCACACTGATTCTAGATTAAATAAATGATTGTAGACTCAGAACCACACTGCAGAATGGGGTTGAGCAGCCCTCTCTGAACAATACTTGTCCATTTTAGGGAGGAAATATGCTCTCCTGTTCCAAACAATCTCCAATCAGAGAATAACATCAATGTTATTTTTTTCTTTTTTTAATTAGTGCATTGTAATCATACATCTTGATGGGTTTCAGGGTAGTAGAAGTATACATGCACACTTCGGTCAATTAGCCTTCCCCCAATTCCCACCCCATTCCCTCTTCCTTCCCTCCTCATGCTCAGCATAGTAGTTGACTTTGATAAATTTGTGTTTGTACATCCTGTGCATTAGGGTGTTTCCCTCTTCCCCCTTCCCATCTCCCTCACTTAGGTCGCCTTCTTTACTCATCTGAGGTTTTCTCCATCTTTGCCTGGATTCCCTCCTGTGCCCTATTCTCCCTAGCTTCTGCATATTAGGGAGAGCATCTGACTTCACTTTTTGTGACTGACTAATCTCATAAGCATAATGTCCTCTAATTCCATCTATTTCCCTGCAAATGTTATGAATCCAGGTTTCAAAGCCTTTCATTATGTGGCCCCAATACAGCATTCCATTCTCATGTCCCAGTCCATGCTTGACATTATTTATACTCTGCCTTCACTGGCTTATTTACTTTCCTTAAAGCTACCTAGTCCTTCTGTATCTTGATAACCTTATCCCCCCCCCCATGAACCTTTCCTGCCTATCACAATCCTCCTCATTCTATAACTCTGAATCAAGGCCATGTTTTGCAAGAAGCCTTGCAGAATGTTCGGGCAAATTGAGGAGGACAAGGTGTAGGAAGAAAGGTGTCCCTGTGTATTCACTGTTCTGAGGTCTTCGTTTGCTCAGTGGTAAGCTGAAACCTTGAAGACACAGGATAGAAGGTAGAGTTTTTCCCTTAGGTAATGGGAACTGACATGTTACTGCAGGTTACCACTCGGGGATTTAATGTTGTTTTCCCAAAACAAGTCACAAAAGAAAGCTTCAAAGAAGTGAAGTTTGGGCAGTTTCAACTACTTTATTTTCTACTGAAATAAAAGGAGAAGGGGTTGTTTATATGTCTTCTGTAGCCCTACAGCTTGTTCTTTGGAAAGAAACCATGACCCAGACCATGTGAACAAAATGGTCACCTGAGGTGAACTCGTTTTCCAACAAGGTATTCAGTGGTTTGGACATGACATGTTACTCTTGTCTTCTCCACGGATCCATTACCCATGTCCTCTCCATAAAGAGACAGTTCAGAAGCCCTTCTGTGTATGCCTCAGGGAGACACTTCATTCATCTCCTCTTGATTTTGTGTCATGCCAGCATTTACCCTACAATATTAATTATCACCACAGCCCTATAAGGAAGGCAGCAGAATTATTTCTTTCTGTTGTTGTTGATGAAAACACATCTTGGGGAAATAAAAAGAGATCCTAATTTAAGTAAATTTTCTAACTCATGGTACTATGGTGGGTTAACAAGCAAGAATTTGAGTGTAGGTTTGTCTGACCCCAAAGTCTGCCTGGTAGAGATACACCGAATCTCATCATATTTAACTTCTGTTGTCTTCTTATGCTTAATATTTAGATACATGTAGGGAGACCACATAATACACTGGCTAAATTGGGATACTTTTGAGAGTGAAAATGAATGCTATAAAATTATACTGGTTGTTCAATGCTGTATTATTCACAATATTCAAGATATCAAAATAACATAAGTGCTATTGACAGATGAATAGATAAAAAATTTGATGCACACACATGGACAGAAATATATTTAGCCTTTAAAGAGAAGATATTACCATTTGGAATGACATGGATGAAACTGGATGACATCATATTGAGTAAAATAAGTCAGACACAAAAAAGAAAACTATTGTATGATCTCACTTATATGCCAAATCTAAAACTAAAAAAAATCAAGTAAATAGAAATTGAATATACCTGTGGTTATCAGTGCCAGAGGGAGGAGGAAATAGAAGTAGGTTGAAGGGTGCAAATCTGCAGTCATATAGGATGAATAAGTCTAAAAATGTAATTAATTTCATAAAGACTGTAGTTAATATTGTAAATAAAATTTTTCTGAAAGATTGGATTTTAGCTGAAAGAGTAGATTTTGCTAAAAGGGTAGGTGCTTTTACCACACATAGAAAAGGTTACCATGGGACACAATGGCTGTATAAATTTGGTTGACTATAGTAATTATTTCACTATGTTTAATATCAAAGTATCGTTTTATGCATCTTACATATCTACTATGAAAATATGTATTAAAAATGATGCTAGGACAACAGTCATGAATTGAGAGTGTTCCAGGAAAATCAGGATGTGCTATCCTAGTTATATGTTTACTTGAGGAAAGAATGTTGACTTAGAAATAAAAGTCTGGGGCCGGGCGTGGTGGCGCACGCTTGTAATCCCAGTACTTTGGGAGGTGGAGACTGGAGGATCCGGGTTCGCGGCCAGCCTCAGTTCTCTCTCTCTCTCTCTTTCTCTCTCTCTCTCTCCTTCTCTCTCTCTGTCTCTCTCTCTACTTAGTGAGGCCCTCCGCAACTTCGTGAGACCTGGTTTCAAAATAAAGTATAAAAAATAGGTCCAGGGGCGTAGCGCGGAGGTAGAACGCCCCTGCGTTCAATCCCTGGTACCACAAAATAAATAAATAAATAAATAAAAGTCTGGGGATCCAATTCATTTTTTAAAGCTCAGTTTCTTCATCTCTGAGACTGGGATTACAAACAAGTGCTTCAATGAGATATTGGTAGGTCATCCAGCATCATCAGAGCTCATTATAACTGACAGCTAAAAAATTAGCATTTCCTTTACTCTCATAGATTGTTCAATCAGTATTTTGTTTGCATACATATCCACATAACCATTTAAATACCCCTAGAACAAGGTACATATATTTTAAAATTAGATTTACCACTTCCAGTATAGGTAGGACTCTGCATTGGCATTCAATATATACTTGAAATAACTTTGCATGCAGAGTATAACAATAACTATGTTCCTATTTTTAAAAAAAATGAATTATAGCAAGCCTTTCTTGTGAACAAATAGGTTCTTTTCCATTTCTTCTACATTTTTGAGTGTTCACATGGGGGCACTTCTCTATTTTTTGTACCATTAGTGTCATATTTCATCTTATCTCATCAATTCCCTCATAGTGTCAAGGTCAGTGTTTAAAAATGGAGAGAAATATGCAGTGATCCTCAAATGTTACTTTATACTGATTTCTAATGAAATTTATCAGAATCACTGGGCTCTTAACACATATAATTCTTCAGGCTCCATCTACATGTATTTTAGTTCAGTAGGTATAGAAGGTAGTGTACAATAATTCTTTTTTTAAAGCCCATCAAGTGATTCTGACAAGTAGATAGGGTTGCATGTCACTTTTTAAGAGCCTCCTTTAAACTCTTCTAAACTAATCATCCCAACAGTTCAATCAATAAAGAAGCAGATATTAGGCATCTATCATATGGTAGGTACTAGGTTCGGAGGAAACAGCTGTAAATAAGATGATTCCTGATGTTATAACAATTAAAGGAAGTGGGTTACATATGCCTTAATTTCCAGGTAGCTCAATCCTGGGAGAAACGTTCACCATAGGATAAACTCCTGTGATTCATGAGGGAGGAGTTCAGAGATTTTCATAAATTTCCCAAGCTTTGGAGAGAGAACAGCAAAATCAAGGTAAGGAGGGCTCATTCATTAGCCAAGTATTCAAGGCCTTCAAATTTATTATGAACTAGTTAAAATCAAGACCGCCAAATTTGTAAATATAAAATTTCTACTTTTCTCACAATAAATTAAAAGCTCCCATTCCCATCCTTCCCTATTTTATATTCTCTGACAGCTATATAACCTTTCTGAAGGCATAAGGTTGCAGTTTCCTATTTTTGTAACTTTGATAAATGTATTTATCTCTATCACTGGACTAAGTGGCCTAGCAAGGTGACAAGTGCATCTTTTTCTGTTCATTGTACCTTTAGTGTCTAGCGCTGTACTTCTCACATAGTAGACAATCAAAAACCACTTGTTGTATGGATGAATGAATGAATGAATGAGATTCTTGTCCTAGCCCTCAGAGGAGAACATTCACATTCTAAAGCATTTTAGAATTAGCACTTCCAGGTAGTTTCCTTGAGAAATTCCATGCTTATTCTGGAAAATATAATATTACTGAATCATTTCTGGAAGTATACAAAACCTGAAATATATTTTGATAAATATTTTCAGTGGATGTAAATCTTTATGATCCATTCATTAATGAATTCATAATCTATATAGACTACTAGGAGGTGGTGGAAACTGGAGACGGCAGAACCTAGTTCAAGGAGCAGGTCCATGGGGTATTCATAATTTAAGTGTGGCTTTTATTTTGAAAGACAAAGCCTGTAATTGATAAAGAATACCACTATCAACATATTTATATGTAGATTGATTTGTGAATTCTCAAAAAAATAGTCACTATGAAAATTCTTTCTAGAGAAAATGTATTTTTCCACTATAAGTGTTTAAAGACATGTATTTAATTATCTTTTAAATGATCTATTTAATCATTACTTGCCTAATATTGAGTGTTATCCTTTAAACATATTTATTCATTTCTTAGAAATGATTATCTGTAATATGCAATTCTTTTATTTCTCAGAAAGTTGAACTTTTTCCTTTTTATCATTTATATTTCTTCTAATTTTATAATCAAATAAATTGTACTCCTTCCTTTGTTATCTCTTACTTGCTTCTATGTTTAGAAAATTATTTTTATTCTGAGATTAAATATTTTTTTTGTTTTTCTTAAGTCTTCATTTCTTAAACACCCAACACTTTAATTGTACTTAAAATTATAGTAGTATATGGTGTTTTTTAGATTTAATTCATTTTTATTTGTTCTATTTGTGTGTGTGTGTGTGTGTGTGTGTGTGTGTGTGTGTGTGTGTGTTTCCTCTTTATTTAACCTTGTAAGATAAAGTTGCTGCTTTGAAAAATGAGCCTGTCTCCTTTTCTTCTCACCTCTTTCCTGGAGAGTCATTTACTTCTACTTTCTTTCATCCTTTTCAAATTGGTCTTGTCAGGGGAAAACATGATAATCCCGTGGGGTCCTGAGGAGTTCCCAGGTTTGGGAATGGAAACCCATCTCAGGACACTCAGGGTCCTTGATGTCTGTGGCGAAAAGTATTTCAGCACAAGCCGGTCAGACAAAGACAGAGGTTTATTAAGGAAAAGTGGGGAAACATGTTCAAGGGAGAGTGCAGGCCACCTCAAGAGCATGAGAGGCCCCCGAGATCTTTGCAATCCTTTTCCTGGAGTGGGGGGGTGGTGGCTACGGGCACATGGCTGGGGTGGAGGTCTGGACTTCCTCTTAATCCTCAGGTTCCAGGAATCCATGGGTGGTGGCTAGGTGGTATCTGACCTTGTCCCTCCTATGGATCCTTTGTTTACTAAGCATCTCAGGAGTCTCAGATGGAAAGAGGGGCCACTGTGATTAAGGGTATGGGCTCATTGAAGCTTCTGCCTAAAATAAAACACACTCTGTAGGGTGGAGTTAGAGATTATGAATTTTCTAGATTTTAAAACTATATTTTCCCTTCCTAATTTGTCTCCTTTCTGCCGAATATTTTATTTCTTATATCCTACCTCAGTCTTATTTTCAAATACCACTTCCACAGTGTGTGAACAACTTTGAAAGGGAATCAAGAAGCCAGGCATGGTGGCATAGGTCTGCAATCCTAGTACTTGGGAGACTGAGACAGGAAGATTGCAGGTTTGAGGCCAACTCACAGTAATTTAGTGAGACCCTGTTTCAAAATAAAAAAGGCCTGATGGTGTAGCTCAGGGGTAAATTGCCCCTAGGTTCAATGCCCAGTGCCACAAATTAAATAAATAAATAAAATGAAAAAGAAGCAGAAAAGTTCTAGGGGTGTAGCTCAAAGGTAGTGATGGATTGAACCGGTTCTCCGAGGGGATCCTCCTCCCAACCCTACCCCCATGCCTCGTGGCTGCTTCCCAAAAGGATCCCGCACCTTCCTGGGAACAGCTCAGGCTTCCATGCACGTGCCATCCCACCGACCAATAAGTTTAAGGGCCACGCAGGCCTCCAATAAGACGCAACACTGGGTCCGGTCAACCAATGGCAACGGGCCAACTCAGCTTAAGCCTGTATTTAATCCCAAGCGGGGCAGCGCTCTCTCTCTCTCTGATTGCTTTTCTTCTGACCCCCTGCCGCTTGAATAAATCTCTTGGCTGCATGGTTGTCTCCAGTGCGGTTGTTTTTGCCCTTCAGGTAGAATGCCTCTGCATTCAATCCCTAATAAAAAAATAAAATAAAATAATGAAATGAAATAAAATAGAAAAAGAAAGAAGGAAAGAAAGATCAAACAACAAGATCAAGTGTCACGGGAAAACAGGATAATTCTGTAGGGTTCTTGGCTTACGTGGCAGAAAAGAATTTCAGCAGGCACTGGTCAGAGAAAAAGACAGAGGTTTTATTTAGGAAGGTGAGGGATACAAGTTCAAGGGAGAACATAGGGAGAACACGGACCTTCTCAAGAGGGGGAGATCAAGTGTCTGCCCAAGAGAGCGTTCATCCAAGCAAGAGAGATCTTTGCTGCTTTCTCAGTTCTTTTATAGAACCCCCATGAGGGGGTGGGTGGGGTTACACAGTGGAGGTCTGGACTTCCTCTTAATCTTCAGGTTCCCCAGCAACGATGGGTGGTGGCTGGCTGGTGTCTGACCTTTGTCCTCCTCATGGACCCTTGGTTTACTAAGCATCTCAGGAGTCTCAAGTGGGGAGAGGGGCCATTGTGATTAAGGGTGTGGGCTCATTGAGGCTTCTGCCTAAGACAGAACACACTTTATAGGGTGGAGTTAGAGACTATGAATTTTTCAGATTTTAAAACTACATTTTCCTTCCCAACTTGTCTCCTTTCTGCCTAATATTTCTTCTATCCTCACAAGTTTGGTGTTCATTGCCTGTATCTTGTGGACTGTTTTGACAAAGGATGAGGAGATCATTTCCTCGGGTGGAGTTGTCCTAACTGGGAGAAAAGACCTCAGCCAACCCTTGGTTTCAGAATGACACTAGTTCCCCGTTAGATTGCAGGACTACTTTTTTCTTTTCATTTTTGGTTTGGGTTTTGAAAAGATGAAAAGAAGAGATGATTTATTTGTGTAACTTAAATTTTTGATACAAGGAAACCTGAGCTTCAGGGGTCAATGAGATAATGCATGTGACAACATGAGGCACAATATCTAGCACATGAGAAGTGTCAGTAAGGGTTAGCTTGCTTCTTCTGCACCAAACATAAAAGCACAATATCTTTTTTGAAGGTCATAAAACATGACAGATAAAAGAACATTGGCCTTGGAATCATTTTTCCAGGCTAAAAATTTCTGCACAGTACTTACAGCCATTGTGATCTCAAGTAAGTTACATAATCTCTCTGCAGCTTGTTTCCTCAATGTAAAATGAGAATCCAATTCTATAGCAGATTGGATTATGTTTAACATCATATAAAGAAAGCCCCAAATAATGGTGGCTTATTTATTTCTTGTAAAAGAATTAGAGACAGAAAATCCAGGGAAGGTAAGTGGCTTCTAGTAACATCAAGAATCTAGGGTATTTATTTCTATTATATGGTCTTAGAAATTGGCTTTCATCCTTAAAATCACCCTAGATTTTAACAGCAGCTAGAGCTCTAGTTATTTAGCATACATTCTATGCATCAAGAATCTTTAATGAAATTTGGGCTCTCTTTCTAAGGATGAAAGAGAGAATTGCAACTGTACAGGAATCTAGAAATATTTGCCACATTGTGTTGGGTCAACTTTGCATTATGAGTGACACAATACCTGAGGAAAACAACTTATAGCAGGACTTGGAAGACTGAGGCAGGAGGGTCACAGGTTCATGGACGGCCTCAACAACTTAGCGAGGCTCTCAGCAACTTATTGAGACCCTGTCTCAAAATAAAATAGGGTTGGGCATGTGGCTTGGAGGTAGAATGTCCCTGGGTTCAATCCTTGGTACCACCAAGCCAAACAAAACAAAACAAAAAATAACTTAGAGGAGGAAAGATCTATTTTGGCTCAAGGTTTCCAAGGTTTCAGTCCATGGTCGGGGGCTCCATTTCTGGCCCTGTGGTGAATCAGAATGACATGGCGGAAGGGCATGGCAGAGGAAAGCTGTTCACCTCATGACAGCCTGGAAGCAGAAAGAGGCAGAAAGAAAGGGGCCCAAGACTGGAGAAAGTCCCTAAGGGCACACCCCCAATGACCCACTCTTTGAACTATGTGCTGCCTCCTATAGTTTCCACCACATGCTAGTAATACATTTAGATTATGACTTCATAAATGAATTAATCCACTGTAGATCAGAGCCCTCATGATCCAATCAC
Source organism: Glis glis (assembly GCA_004027185.1). Classification (NCBI taxonomy): domain Eukaryota; kingdom Metazoa; phylum Chordata; class Mammalia; order Rodentia; family Gliridae; genus Glis; species Glis glis. Next base: position 29,852 of record PVJS01003105.1, read on the forward strand.
TCCCCCAAGTCCCCACCTCTGAACATGGCTGCACGGGGGAATCAAGCCTGTAGTACCTGAGCCTTTGGGGCACATTCTAGATTTAAACCTTTGCATACAAACCTTATTCCTATTTTGTAGGGTTGATGGGCTAATTAGACAGGATGATGTATTGTATGACGTCAAGTACAATGCCTGTAACATAGGAATCAAGCATATAGATGTTCCCTACTATTGACCGATATGACAAGGCCAATTAGTTAGTGTCCAGATCCGTATCAAGGTCTCTAGACCTCCAATACTTTCCATTTAGCATGTATTACATATAGATTAGTGAGTAAAAAGTAGCAGGGTGTTTTCCAGCTACTAATGTATGGGTCTTTAGGGGAAAACCTCTACTTGGTACTCTCAAGGACTGGAGGCTGGCAGGTTCAGAAACCTGTTTTTCTTGATATAATAGTCATGGATGTGTCTCCTAGACAAACTCACAGAAAACAAGTACACAGGGACTGATGCATAGTTACTAGGATGTCAATATATTAATTTATACTGTGAGATATAACTTCTAAAGGAAAGAATGCCATAATCTTTTTCCACATATTCATTTCCTGAGAGTGACAAGCGTCAATCAACATTTGGGAGTTGCTAGTTAATATAATGACAAAACAAAGAAAACAAATTGATGCTAAATGAAAATTTTGCCTCCTGGAGTCAGGTCATCTTCTATCTTGTGCTATGCCAGAGCCACATCTGTGTCATTTAAACACTCATATTCACTTTAAAATTATTAAACTAACCTCTAAGCCAGTTATTACAACATTTGCTGATCTTTTGATGCTACATCTTACTCCCAGGTGTTGGCCCAGATCGACTTACAGTGATCTTTCAGAGACACAGCTTAGGAATCCATGTATTTAAAACTTCCCCCATATGATTCTGCCGAAGTTACTCTCCTTGAACTGCTTTTGGAAATCTCTGGATTAGTCTACCTTCAACATTCTAATTCAGTCAATACATTGAAATGAAGGGGGTGGGGTGGAGGAGGAGACCAGAACTCTCTGAAAGGGCATTTTTACTCTGCAGGAAAGTGCTTATCTTTCCTTTCTTCCTTCAATCTCTAAAACTGTGAAGTACCTACTTCTTAATTACTTGGAAAATTAATGTTGTATTGAGCCACTGTTTTTAATTGTGTCTTCAAGGAAGTGACAATCTACCAGCACTTAGCAGACACACCCAACCTGTGAAGATGTAGAAAAGGAACAGCCACTATTGACTGGAGGGGATCCAGTTAGGGTCCTGGAAGGCAGTGGAATCTAAACTCAATCTCAAGGGTGGATGGGATTTTGACAACTGACAAAAACTGGCAGCCCCAGTAGAGAGAACACCATGCATGCAGTCACAGAAGCCTAAGATAGCGAAATGGTCTCTTTGGGGCTTAGCCTGTCTCTGTCCTCTCCCTTGACTTGACTGTAGTGTGATTCCACTTCAGATTCAGAGAATTTCCACATGGGTGCCAATGCTGCCCATGTTGAAAGGGTGGTTTCTAAAGCTTCCAGAACTTGGTACCAGACCACATCTTGTAAAGAAACAAGGAAACAATAGCAGACGGGGAGCTGGTTTGGGATAAGTCCAAGCCTCATGGAAGGAAAAAGATGGAGTTGAATGGTTTCATTGTTTCTTAGGTAATCTTCAGAGACCAGGAATTATGTTGACATTTGTGTTCTGATTCATTAGCAAGATAGCTTTAAAGAAATAAAAATAACCTTGAAGATAAAAATAAAAAAGACCTTCAAGGCAATTATAAGAATTTGGGTTTTCATTGTCAGTAAATTTCTGTAAAGTATCGTGATGCGATTTATGTTTTAAAGGAATTGTTCTGTAAATTGTGTTGGAAATATACTGGGTCAAGGGAAAGGGAAGCAAGATTAGAAACAAAGAGTCCCTTTAAAATGCTATTGCTAGCAGGCATGGTGGCACACCTGTAATCCCGGTATTTGGGAGACCAAAAAAGGAGGGTCACAGGTTCAAGGCTTGCCTCAGCAACTTAGTGAAATCCTTAGCAACTTAACCAGACCCTGAAAAATAAATGAAAAATAAATGAAAAAATAAAAGGGGCGGAGGGTGTAGCTCAGAGGTAGAATGCCCTGGGTTCAATCCTTAGTAACACACACACACACACACACACACACACACACACACACACCTATCGCTACTATTGCATAGTATCACATCTTGAATCAGGTGGTACGAGTTTCGTCTGAAGTGCTCTGATTGTGAATTTATCTGGCATGTATTTGGAAACTAGAATAAATGAGTTATGAAGTTGTAGAAAGAGGAAAGAGAACAGTGAAGGGTTCAGTTTAGCCGAGCAACTAGAGGAATGGAGTAGATAGCGGATTAAGCAGAAACATTTTAATACTTTAGTGGCTAATATAGCAGCTAACAGCTAATACTTTTTAGAGTTATCATAATTACAAGAGCATTTATACACATTATTACATTGCCGTGAGATAGGCTGTATGCAATTATCATCTCTATTTTACAGAAAATAGAACTATGACTCAGAGAAATTAAATGGCTTGGCCTAAGATCTCACAGCTAGCTGGTGATGGATGCAATGTTTTTCTTTTTCTATTTGTTTGTTTTCGGTACTGAGGCATTCACAGCGAGCTGGTGATGAGTGCAATTTTCTCTCTTTCTTTCCCTTCCTTCCCTCCTTCCTTCTTTCCTTCCTTCCTTCCTTCCTTCCTTCCTTCCTTCCTTCCTTTCTTTCTTTCTTCTCTTTCTTTCTTCTGTTTTTGGTACTAGGGATTGAATCCAGAGGCATTCTGCCTCTGAGCTATACCCCGTCATTTTAAATTTTTATTTTAAAACAGGATCCTGATAAATTGCTGAAGCTGACCTCAAACCTGCTGTCCTCCTGTCTCATCCTCCTAAGTACTGGGATTAGAGGAATGCACCATTGTGGCTGACAATGGAAATGAATTTTAACCCAGGACTGTTGGACTCAAATCCAGATCACAATCTAATTTGCCTTTTGATTTGCTATTAGTACAGTATTTACTCCAACTAAAAGTGCATCTGTTATTGCACTGTTTTCTCATGCTTCAATCTATGCAAGTGAAGCAGCTGCCATCTAATTCCATTTGGTGGAGATACAGACACAAGGGTAAGGGCAAGAGAACTGCTTACCTGCATGGCTGTGCTTCTCTAAGAAACAGACACACTTAGCCATGTGCACATGTGACCCAAAAAAAGCAACATTTTTTACAAATATTGTGTTATAACATAACTCAATTAAAAGGGAGAAGAAATGAGCTGTCAGATATAGCCCTTATATTGGGACTGAAAGTAAAGGAGACCTAATTCAGATTCTAGTGTTCTAGCCCATTAGCTGACATATGGTCACATTCTGTCAAACAGCTAATGCAAATGTTATTTAGAATGGAATATTATTAATAACAAACAACTCACACATGGCATTGATCACAAACATTACTTTGTTTCAGCCACCATTTATCCTGCAAAGGAGGACTTCTAACTGATGAGGACTGTTAGTATTGGGGACATGTAAGTCCATTGCTCTTTTTAGGAACTTTCTTCTCACAGTTAGTTCTCTGGGAAACCTGGGGCAGCTTTATATTTCACTCGTTTGCCAAGAATTTTGGCTAACATTCATGAATGCTTGTTCTAATTAAAATCCTAAAATAAAAAGCTGAAGTCTTGCTAAACCTGCTCCTTTCCTTCTCCTATCTCTCTGCACATGTTCTATTGAGAAACAATTGTCACTTCAGTCAGGGCTAGAGGCAGGCACTGGGAATTTATATTGTGCTGTTTGCCTAGCTCACATAGGTGTGTGTTTCTCAGCATTCTGAATGTTCCTCTGATATTTTTCATGTCCTTCCTGAGCAACAAAGAGATGTGATGGTAAGATTGAGTTAAAATAAATTGATAAAAGTGGCCCCTGGTAGGACAAGAAGGGTAAAATCTTGAAAAATGACCATTTTCCGTTAAGCACTATCACATGCAGTCTTGCTCATCTGTTGGCAGAATGGATGTTTAGCATATTGTCCACACAGATGGATGATGTTAGCAGTGGCTACATTCCCTTGGCCAGGGCTTCTGAGCCAGAAGTGCGTCAGACTCATCTCTGGAGAACACTGAGAGAAATGGTGATATATACCACGTCTCACTCCTTTGCTGAAAGCATTTCCAAGCTGGCAATTGAATAAGCACATGATAGTCTTTATTTTAAAGAAGTGAGAAGTCATTTGGGACCATGCTGAATTACTCTCTCCAGGAAAAAAGTTGGAAGGGAAAGAGATTTCCAATTCTGATTCCAGTCTTCTAAAACCATTTGGACCTGGGTGTCATCCTGACCTTGACCTGCAAGTTGCTCTGTGCTGTCTCTTTAGAATCCCATCCATTTATGATTTTCAAGCCACCTATACACATTTGGTAAGCAGGAGGGAGGCTATATCAAGAGGGTAAATTAGATGTGAATGTCTCTGCGGGTTTCTCTGCCATTGGAAGGTAATGCAGTTATCGATTGAGCAAGCAGAGAATTCAAACCAAAGAGAAGCAGCATGCTGGAGCAGAGATCCCCCGGTATGGAGCTAGGAAATGGGCTCCAGTCTAATTCATATGGACTTCTGTATGGGATAAATGGCCTTACAGGTATTCTATGTCCATTTCCAGGCTCATAGCAGATGTTCAATCCTTTCCTTTTCCTGGTCCTGACTCTTTTATGAACTAATTGTGAAACTGGACAGATCAAGAAGAGTCTCTGAAACCTCATTTCTAATGAAAAAAGATAATAATAATAAATTAATATATATTTAGACACTATATTGCCAACCCCTATGCTGGGTGTTTAACATACATGTAATATGCAATGAATGCCTTCATTATAATTGTGCTTATTCTCTGTTTTCATGTATTCTCATCACAGTGCTAGTTTCTAGGTACATATATATCCAGAGATATAATAATAAACTTTGATAGGTGAACTGCATATTCTCTACTAATTTTAATGGTTTATGAGTTTTTACTGATTGCCCTAGTTATCAGATAATTAGAATACATAGATACAAAGTTGTCAATGTTACTTAGAAACATGATGCTGTGTTAATCCCAGGATAATTGGTGGTTTAAACATGGTCAATGGAGCAGTCTTTGCAGGCTGATACAAGCCATAAGCTGTTAGAGTCAGCTGGTTCCTGGCACCTGGGTCAATTCTATAATTCTAGGTACCTATGTGGGCAGTTTTGAAGAGAGAACGTGGCATTTCTCAGCTCCAAGGACAACTGTGTCTTTCAGGCAGCCCTTCCTACAGTGGCAGCTCTTACCCATTCAATATTTGCACCTCCAGGCCTAGGGGCCAAGGCCACGTCCTACTATTGCTGAGGCTGGCCTTGAACCTGTGATCCTCCTGTCTCAGCCTCCCAAGTACTAGGATTACAGGCACTTGCCACCACATCCAGCTCGCTTCTCACTGTTACAAGTTTCTGCTAGCTTCTTAACCCTGCTCATACCTTCAAAAATAGTCCCTTCATAAACACCTTTTCAGTGAGCATTTGGGGTGTGCTGTCTGTTTCTTGCCGAGACTCACCTTTTTCTCTCTCTTGAGCAGTAGACCCATTATCCACTGCTTACTGGACATATTGAGTGTACATTATTCACAACCATTTAAACTCTAAATGTCCAAAACAGAACTCATCACAAACCCGCTTCTCCCCAATAGTGTTCCCAGATCAATGATTGATGCTACTCACTATTAAGCACCAGATACCGGAGTGGCAACCCAGACCTCTCCATCTTATTCACTTCAGCCCACAAGTTACTTATTTATATTAATTCTCCTTCACAACATTTCCTGAATCCACGACTCTACCATCTGCATGGTTCTCGCTCTCATTATTTCTCAAGCAGATTACCATCTGCCCTGGCCTGGCTCTTCCTCCACTTTTCCACTGTTTCCACTTCTATCACATATTTGAGAAACAAAAATCTGATCATGCCGATTTATTCTATAAAACCCACTGGCTCCTTGCCACCTTAGAGATTAAAGTCTAGACACCTTAGATAGCATTTAAGCCTTATTTTTCTTATTTTATTTTATTTTTTACTTCTTAGCCATTTTCCTGATACTTCCTCATAAGAACCCTCCACTTCAGTCCTATTAAACCCCTGATGTTTATCACAGATGATTTAATTTCACACTTGGGCTTTTACACATGCTATTTCCTCTGCCAAGAATATCCCGTGGGGACTAGTCCCTCAAGTCCTACCTCTGGCATCACTTCTCTAGGAAACTTTCCCAGACAACCCCCACAACTGGTCTGGGTGTCTCTGAGGCATTCCAGTGGCCCCTATCTTTCAGGTGATGGCATGTCCCAGGACAAGTTGCTCTGAGTTCTGCTGGATGAAATACTACCCCTTTGTCCTGCTCTATGCCAAGTCAACACCAAAACCAATACTGGCTGTTCTCTTTAAAGTGCTATTTCTTGTCTAGGCATGGAAGGAGGCCTGGGAGTGAAGTGTGGGCTGTTGTTGAGGGAAGCTTCTTGGCCAAGTACTGTGGGATAAGGTGGGTTGGAAAGATTGATGGATCTGTGAGTCCAAGATGGTTATGAATCCCAGGTCTTCTGCCAACTAGCTTTATAGCTGTTGAGGAGAAAAAGTCCAGGGAGTGTTGTCACAGTGAATTGCTTGCTTCATAGTGATGTCTAGACCTTACCTTGCAGAGGGCAGCTTGCAGCAAGAGTACTAGTGAAACTGGCTCTAGATTTTTGCCTATTAGCCAGAGAGAGGGTTAAGGTTTCATTTGTTTTTCGAGATGAGATCTTACTTTGTTGCCCAGGCTGGCCCAGAACTCCTGGGCTCCAGTGATCTTCCTGCCTCGACCTCCCAAGCCACTGGGCCTACAGGTGCACGCCATTGTCCTTGGTTAGGACTGAGGTAGGCATCACTCAGGCTTATGTCATCTACCACACCAAACTTCCCTTTCTCACTTGTAAAACCTTGTTGTTTAGATAGAATTTAAGACTTCCACCTCTATTATGAAATCCAGTGATTTTTTAAATTGAAATTAACTATAGGGATAATATAGAAAAGTAATTTTAATCTTTGATTAGTGAACCCCTTTCATAGTGGCATATAATCTCACAATACCCCCTCAAGTTTAAAAAAGTCATAATTTTAAGTAGTAATGACTAAGAAGTTATTTTGAGTTAAAATTTTATTTTTTACTTTATGTATTATGAATAATGTTATATAATAAGATTTGCTTTTATTTTTAGCAATTGATATGCATGTTTTATTATCATAGTCAAATATCTTCCTTTAGCCCTAAACTCTAAAACTCAACTCTGCCCCAGCAGACATCTCAAATTTAACATGTCCTGATCCTTCCTCTAAAATCTCTTCCAGCTGCTGCCTTTCACAATTGACCCATAAAACCTTGGAGTCATTCTCAACTCCTCTTTAACACCCACATCTAATCCATCTCCAATACATCACCAATATTTTTTTGTACTGGTGATTGAACCCAGGGGCATTCCACCTCTGAGTTACAACCACAGCCCTTTTTCTTTTATTTCGAAACAGGGTCTCGCTAAATTGCTGAGGCTGACCTCAAACCTATGCTCCTCCTGTCCCAGCCTCCTAAGTACTGGGATTACAGGCATGCATCACTGGGCCTGGCCCATCAGCAGATCTTGATGATTCAATCACACGCGCGCGCACACACACACACGTCACTTCTTATGTTTTCCAGTGTGACTGCCATGTCTAGAGGTCACCATCATTTTCTTGTTTGTTCATTGCAATAGCTTCAATAGCTTTATACCAAACTCCCTACTTTTAACATTGCCTGCTGACAATTAATTCTAAGGCTTCCAGACTGGTCATAAAATAAATCAGATAATGTTATGTCTCTGCTCAAAACCCTCAGAGCAAAAGCTAAACTCCTCATGATGGCTTTCAAGGGTTTATATGAGTTATAAGTTGACTCTGCCCCAGATTCAGCCTCGTTTAGCCACATACATTTGTAGACTCACTCCTTCCTCAGAATCTTTACCCTTACTGTTTTCTCTGCCTGGATGTTGGTGCTGCTCTTCTTCCTCCTTCTCTTTCTCTTCTTCCTCCTCCTCCTTCATCATCATCTTCTTCCTTTTTTCATCACTAGAACCTATGTAACTGTCATATTCTTTCTCCACATATTTTCATGACTTGCTTTGACACCTCCTTCAAGTGATTGCTCATGTATCACAAGTAAAATATTTTCTGATGAACCTATGTAAAATTACATAGGTTCTTCTCTGTATTTATTTCTCCTTTACCTGCTTTATTTTTCCACAGCACCTATTTTCTAATATACACTACACTTTGTTTTTTAATGTCTGTTTTTTGTATTTGCCACCAACAAACATGTATTTATACACATAATAAAAAGTAAGGTCTATGAAGACAAAAAATTTTATTTCTTTTTCTTATTCTTGGACCTCCAGACAAAGAATAAAAAATAGGACTGGGGGTATAGCTCAGAGGTAGAATGCCCCTGGGTTCAATTCCCAGTACCGCAAAAAAATTTAAAAAAAATTAAATTTACTCTAAATTATACTTGGAAGGAAACTGTGTTTGGATGACAAATAAAATCACACTTGAGATTACTGAATATTTAGATGCTGAGTATAGTTTAAAAATAGGTTGAAATGACACTATCTATCATGCCAAAAATAACCTGCGTCTTATGATTTGATGTTAGGAAGTACATTTTGAGTGTACAAATCAAATTGCTTATTGTTATAGTGTTCATGATTTATTTCCAAATTAAACCAGACGTGTATGTTAATATGCTAAAAACTAGTCAAAAGCAATTCAATGTATAATAGTGTTCAGCAGACTGAATAAAGTATCATGAACTAACAAATCTCATTCCACGGAGCTTCTTACTCTCTACTCTCTTGAAGGGTCTTGGGCAAGCATGGATTCAAATAGGTAATTATTTTCTTTTAGTTATTCACAAGAGAAAATATGTGGAAATAACCCGAATGTCCACTGATGGATGAATGGGTAAAAAAGTGGCATATATATATAATGGAATATTGATATTAATATTATATTATTATAATGGAATAATGCTGTTAAAAAGAAGGAAATATTATATGTCACAATATGGATGAAACTTGGGGGTATTATGCTAAATGGAATATACAAATCACAGGAGGACAAATACTGCATGATTCTACTTAAATGAAGTATTTAAACAAACTCATAGAAACAGAGAGTGGAACGATAGTTGCCAGGGACACAGTTCAGGGTGAGATGTAAAGTTGTTATTCAATAGAAAGTTTCAGTTTTCCAGAAGAAGTTCTAGAGCTCTCCTGTACAACATTGAACTGTAGTGAGCAAAACTCTATTGCACAGTTAAAAATGCTTTAAGTGGATAGATAAATAACTGCATGCTAAGTGTTGTTACCACAGAAATAAAATGAAGAGTAATTAAAATGGAGGTTTACACTGTTTTAATGGCCTGAAGGCCTTAAAATAACTTTGAAATTATTGGAAAAATTGCTCTAAGTAAGACAACTGCTTCAGATTGTAGAAGAGAAAAGAAGAGCTAGCGAAGGGGGCTATTCTGAATGAAGGGATCTAAATTTGTAACACCACTTCTACTGTTGCTACTGAAGAACTAGCACTGTAGCAGCATGGGCCAGCCTTTGTGCCAAGTCCTCCATGTATGTTATCTTATTTCATTTTACCAAGCAGCTCTAGTTAAATTAAACTAATGGTACTTTTCTCAACACTCCATGTGCTTTCTTATGTCAGTGGATATGCTGTTTCTTGTGCCTGAAGAGTTTCCTTTATTTTTCCTCTATTTTTTCTCTCTAGTCAGTCCTAATAATCTTTTAAGATTTTACTTTTCAGAAATCTTTGGGAAGTATTCTAAAATATTGCCCTCATCAGTACCTACCTCCTCCCTATGATATATTTATATTTTTTAATCAAAGGGATACCTTACCATATGATTCATAATTTTAAAATTATTGTGCTTTTATCTTTAAGTTTCCCTACTAGTTTAGCAGGTTTTACAATGCTATCACTGACAAGAAATTCCTTGCCCAAAGTCTTGTGGCTCATAAGTGGTTGTTTCTTTGTTTGGTTTTTTGTTTTTTTCATATCATTACATTTGACATTTTATTTCTAGATGGACATAGATTTTATAAGTAGCTAAATCTTCAGGTAGATTTGTTTCTTTGAAGCATTTTATCTCCTTTGCTTTTCTTGACTTAGCATTTTATCTAGAAGGTCAAGCATCATATTGAATAGTAGTGTGCTAACGTGGGTTTATGTCCTAGTTTGCTCAGAGCAGTCCAGGTATAAGCAGATGTACCAACATAAATAAGTAAAGCCATTGTCCTTAACTCTCAAAAATATCCCATTATAGACAAAAATTACAATAATTACCTTAGAAATTGTGCATATATGGCATACCCCCTTCACTCCTGATTTAATGGGAATTCTTCTAATATTTTGTTATTAGTATCATGTTTGCTATGGTATCTTATATCTTTTGTTTTCTTCTCTTTTTTTTCATGGTGTTGGGGATTGAACTCAGGGGCATTCTACCTCCAAGCTACACCCCCAGCCCTATTATATATTCTTTATTTTGAAATAGGGTCTCACTAATTTACCGAGGGCCTCACTAAGTAGCTGAGGCTGACCGCGGATCTGTGATCCTCCTCTCTCAGTCTCCCAAGTACTGGGATTATAAGCATGTGCCACCACGCCCGGCTTGTTTTCTTCTATCTAAAGAAAGGTTCCTTCTAGGTTTAGGTGCTGATGGGTTTTTAATTTAAATCAGGAATTGCTGTTAAATTTTTTCAAATGTTCTTTTGTTACCTTTCACACAGATCACATTTTTCTCCTTAATGTTAGTGGTATAAACTATATTACTAGGTTTTCTAATATTGAACATTGCAATCATAGGAAAAAACTTGTTCATGAAGTACTACTAGTTTATTCAACTTCAGAATTTGATACTTAAATATTTTATTGGGGATTTAAAAATATATGTTTATGAGATAAGCATATAATTTCTTTCATTTCCATTCTTTTGTGACACTGTCATTATTGGTCTGAGTTTTCTACTTATTTTTGTTTCATTTTGGTAATTTATATTTTCCTAGAACAATGTATAGTTCATCTGTATTTTCAAATTTATTAATATAAAATTTTATCTAGTATTTTCATATGTTTATACCTCCTTTTTTACTAATGTTTGTGGTTTGTCTCTTATACTTGATTATATTTGATGAATGTCAATGTATTTATTGGTCTTTTCAAATGAAAAGCCTTGAGTTTTAATAATCCCTCTTAATTTTTATTATGTTAGTTTTCTTAAATTGTTTTTGATATAATCAACATTAATTGTATTGTGCTTTTATTATTTATTTTTCAATGTCTTCAATTGAATGTTAATTTTCAATATTTTTAAAAAATATACATTAAGCTGGGTGTGGTGGCGCACACCTGTAATCCCAGTACTTGGGAGGCTGAGACAAGAGGATCACAGGTTCACGGCCAGCCTCAGCAACTTAGTGAGGTCCTCTGCAACTTAGTGATACCCTGTTTCAAAATAAAAATAAAAGATCCATCAAGTTGTATGATTACAATGCACCAATTACAAAATAATAAAAATATAAAATTAAATTAAATTAAATTAAAATTAAAAAATAAATAAAATAAAAATATAAAAACAAAATAGGGCTGGGGGGTGTTCCTCGGAGGTAGAATGCCCCTGGGTTCCATTCTCAGTACCAAAAAAGAAAGAAAGAAAAAAGAAAAAAGAAACATACATTAAACATAAGATTTTTTGAAGTACTCTTTGACTATTCTACAGATTTTAATATTCAGGGCTCTCACTAACCTTAATTTCTAAGTAGGTTGTAATATTAGTTAAGATTTTCTTTTTGTCCCAGAAACTATCTTAAAAGAGAGATCCCAAGTGAATACATACATATATATATATTATAATATATATTAAGATTTATATCTTTTAGTTAGTAAATGTAGACTGTATGTATAATTTTTGATATCTGGAATGTGTTAAGAATTCCTCTGTAGCCAAACCTAGGCTTAATGTTTAGGAATGCTTTAAGGTCAATGACAATAATGTTTTCTATTAACAGTAATAAAACTCTAAAGAGATGTTTGATTATTCTATTATCAAGCTGTCAGTGTTGCTTGATTTCTCTAAATCTTTTTTTTATTTTGTTCTTTTGGTTTCTTGCTGGATATTTTAGTAAAGTACGTAAAAATTGTAATTACAGAATTTTTTATTCTTTTGAACTTTTATTCTCTTGTGTTTCCTTGCTTTATGACTATTAAAGCAATATTACTAAGCCCGTATCACTTCATTACTGTTTTATCTTTTAAGTATTTTTTCAATTTTAAATCCCCTTAGAGCCTTTTAATGACTTTCATTTTGAATATTTCTTGCTAGACATTAATATTCCTATACCTGCCTTTGCTTATTTTGCATTTGCCTTTCTCTGTGCTTAGCATATATGAGGACTGGGTAATCTGTTGATGGTGGTTCAGTGTATAACCTCACTCAGTTATACACAGTTGCATTATTCTTTTTTTGGGGCTTAATCTGTTTGTTGGTCCTGTCATCATCACACATGATATTTTTTTGTTTTTTTCTCAGCTCCCACATATTTCTTAGAAATTTAATTTGATGCATTTAATTTTCCATATAAAAAAGTATTCTCACTGTCTTCTTTGATGTACAGAACTAGCCAGGATGTTCTCCTAATTTTGTTGCTGTTTTTTCCTGGGATATTATAATGGGTACTTTTTCTTCCAGGATGACAACTTTTCTCTTCATACACATTTAGTTTTCTTCCATGTCTATTTGGAGACCAGGGTGAATGTACCGATGTGATTTAAGCTCTTCAGAGACATCAGGTGTGTTGCTGAGTGCCACAACACTTAAGTAAGGAGCCAAAGTCATCCTGTAGAATGTGCAGGAGTAGAAAGACACTGGTGTGAAATACACTATCAATGTGTTTATGTGATTTTGCTCATCTAAGTACATTAGTAAGAATCTGAAAACAGTTTCTAAAAATAATTTTGGACAATACTCTGATGGCTGCTGCCCTTGGAACAAGCTTCACTGGCTAGTCAACATTTACTAATGCTCTCTCATCTATTGCTTCATCTGAGGCTGTTGGAATTCAGAGAACCATCTAAACTGGGCATGGTAGTGCATGCCTGTAATTCCAATACTTGGGAGACAGGAGGATCACGGGTTCAAGGACAGCCTCAGCAATGTAGTGAAACTCTCACAAACCTAGCGAGACTCTGTTTCAAAACAAAAAATAAAAAAGGGTTGGGAAGTGTAGCTCAGAGTTAGAATGTCCCTGGGTTCAATCTCCAGCACCACAGAAATGAAAAATAATAAAAAGAGAACCACCTAACATTTCTGACCAAAAATAGTAAATAAAATAAAATAAAAAGTAAGAGAAAACCTTCAGCTTAACCCACAAATATAAATGTGCTGGTAGAGGTCTGTGAAATAAGAAAAATGGGAAGAAAATAACAAAATTGAGCAAGACTTCCCATGGTTCAGTAAAATGGCTCCTGAAGATGATGCTAAACTGTATGAATCCATATTTTCTGCTCTAAAACTTTAGGATATCCTCATGGAAATAGAAATACATTTTGAAGACTAAAAGAAAAAAAGTACACATTATAAATTTGATCTCATAGCATTTCCAAACTGTGTTCCATGAAATTACACTCTGAGGGGACAGCTTCATTAACAAACAAACAAAAAATGGTTAGTGCATATTCCTTGTTAAAGACCGGTAAGTTCTATGGTGAAGACAATAATTTATTGGGAGTTATTATGTTTTCCAAACTTTTAAGACTACAAAAACTATTTTCTGAATTGCCCATTGCTGTTTTAGCAGTTCAGAAAACCAAATCTAATATATTATGCAATTTTCATGAACATAGCATGCATATAATTTATAACATAACATTTATCCACTTCTTGTAATATGATAGTATGTAAAGCTTTCTTTTTCAAGTCAGTGAGTGAAAATACAGGCTACCAATAAATAAGCCAAATGTGTTTGATATGCATAACACATAAGTAGCCTGTTTATAAGTGACATACACCTCAAAGAAGTGTGTGTTCTGGCAAATGATGCCTTTGGCCTGGAGTAAAAACTAATTTAAAATATCTATTCATGTGAAAATTAAGTTTCCCTGCAGTACTTTTGGTCTAAAATTGTAACATTTCCTTTAGAGAGTTTATCCACTAACAAAGGATTAAAAACAATAAACAGGAAAAATGCAATAACTGATCCTGAATTTCAAAATACCTCATAAATATATAAACACTGTGCTTTTGTTAAAGGAGATAGCTTCATTACTAAAATTCTATTTACCCACTTGTTATCTATCTAGTTACCATAAAGACTAAATGTTTGAGAATTGTTTACTTTCTAATATTGATCATTCATGTGTAGCATAACCAAAACGATGGCTAGCATTCAGCAGAGATTTTAAAAGAAAAAAAGTTATTCTGTGGTATCAAATAATAATTTTCTGAGCTGTTTTCAAAAGAAAATTCCAAGGTTGAGTTCAAGTGTCAATAGTTTCCCCCGATGTATGCTTTATGTTGGATAAAACTTAGTTATAGCTCTACAAGTAATATTGGACATAACACATTCAATGTGTCTACTGCATATTAACTATATACTAGAATTATATTGTCATCTAATGACAATTTTTATGTTTTGAGCATTTATCATGTACCAGGAATGTTGGAGATGACAGAAACCTCAGGCTTTGGTTACTCACTTCTGCATTTAAAGAAAGAGGAACTGAGTTGTGGAGAAATCAAGGTAATTTAATGTTAGACGGTGATAGGGCAATAGATCCTTGCTTTTAATTTAATGGATTTTAATGGCCTTCCATGATTCTACTGAGTCTTACAAGATTCTGTTGATTTTTAGAATATGATTTTCTGTATGTTTTTTTCAGATGTCTCAACTTAAGCAATTTTATATGGACATATACCCATTGATATTATTGCAAAAGTAAAGGACACAGAAGGGAAGAGTGTGACAAAGCAAAGAAAATTATTTCCTTTTTAAGATCAACTGTAATTGTATAACAATATATGTATATATATCAATCTATGTGTGTATATATTATGTAGGAGAATAAATGACACAGTGTCAGGGAGCATAGAGAAGATGCTTTAAAAATCTGTATCATCTTTCTTTTCCATACATATATTCTACTTTTAAGTTTTCACCAATTTGTGTTCAGGAGATGTAATTTAGGACAAGAAGCAAAGTGAAAAATAATTTGATAATGATTTTTTTTCTGGGAAAATTATATAGATATGCACATACACATATATGCAACCACATATGTACATACAAATACACATATAGATGGACTAAAAATAAAATATCTATATAAATGTTCATGTTTCTATATACACACAAACATATACATACACAATTTCTGTGTGATATTACCACTATTCACTCAGATAATTGTGGAACTGTTTCTATAATTCATATGCCTAGGCATAAAAAGTATATTCCCTACATTCCCTTTTAAAGTATTTATTTATTTATGTCTTAAAAATTGTTTGTAGATGTCTTTGGGGGACAGCATCTCTGGTTGATTTGTGATTGATTTATGTTTTCACTTTAATCTATTGCCCATTGCCTACTTTGTAAACCCCATAATTTAAATGTGTATGCCATTCAGAATTCAAAATTAATTAGTAGCATGACTTTTCATCTTAGGAAACACCATAAGGACAACATTCTAAGCATTTGAGGGGCATACTCTTAAAGTCATATTATAGTTTCTTTTTTAATATTTTTCAAAAAGTAACTGACTTCACAAACACCGACTATAACATGATTTAGACAACTGAGAAACAGGCAAGTGTATTTTAAAATGCTAAAATAAAACACATTTATACAAGTACAAAGCAAAACTGCTGATAAAAATGTTAAACTTTATGAAAAAAATCATTTGCAATTCACATCAAAATAATTTAACATTCTCTATCATTTTAATAGTACAAGCTGCAACAACGGAAAAAGAACAAATACACGCACACAATTTTAAAACCAAATCAATTATAAGTGCAGAAAAAGTAAGTACAAGCACTTGTAGCCCACACAAATCTTTTAGGATTGGCACCATCTCTCTAAAACATCTATATTCTATATAGATTTCTAATTACAACACCACCAGCAGCTGCCATTGAATTCTAGAAATACACACAATATACATAGTATATTTGTTCACATTGGGAAGATCAGTGAAATTCAGCCAACTATTTTATACATGCCTCATTGTTTAATAGACAGTAGAGAATCTCCCAGGCCCCAGACCCTCATCAAAGTGAATTCTGGTTTATCTTTATACATTCACTGATCTGTAATTTTTCACAGTATAAAATTGTAAATGGTAACTATAGAGATTCTGACAGCTTGAGGGTTATTAATAAGCTGTTGCTAAATGTGAACTCATATAATACCTTTGAAGTCTCCAAAACATGTACAGTTTACTGGGAGACTGGCATAGGAAATTTTTTTAATATTTTTGTTTTTTTTTTCTTAAAAAGGGTGCTTAATTCCTGGTTTGGAAGTCACAGAACTGCAGCAGAGTCATTATACAACTCACTTACAGTTAGAAATAGCTTCTAGTCTTCCTGATCACTTGCTGGTAGCATCAGTCGTATGGGAAAGACTATTACTTTCAAGGATTAGTACTTTTGGGGATTTGCTTATTTTCCTTGCTTCAATCAAATTTCTTATGATTTTCCTTTCCATACTCCCTTTCTGTTCCCCACTCCTAACCCAAAAAGATAGTTTTTCCCAACCCAGATATGGTCTTCTCAGCCTGCCCCCCTCCTCTCTCAGAATAGAAAGATGAGTGGACTGCTAAGATTAGTTAGTGTAACTTGATCAAACCAAATAAATCTTCTAAATATAAGCATTCTCTTTTTCTTCCCAGGACCAAACTCTCCTTTGGGGTCACTTTGCTGATCCTAAGCATTTTCATTGTGCTTTCCCCTTTCTTCTAAACATTCAGGTCCCGACTAAATTATCATTGGGCACCAGAAACAGATTGTTTTCAAGGAAATTAAATGAGAACAGGTACCCAAATGAATTGTGAAGTCCAAACCTAGCCCTAGAGTAAATATTCAGTTCTCTTTGTATTGTAGAGTTATTACTTGGAACCTGGTATTAGAATTGGCAAAGAGACAGTTAGCATCATTCCAAAATTAAAGATCTCCATAATGTATTACTAATAATATAATGTATAATATACAATGTATTCAATGAAGTGGGAAAGGTTATAGAAATATAGAGGAAAAATACATCTTGTTCTCCTCTAATTGGACAAATTATTTTTCTTATTACAGTTGATTATGGTATCATGTGGAATTATCAGATGAAAAGTTACTTGCATTAAATTTTAATTTCTAATGAAGTTTCTCATAGGGTGGTGTATTGTTTTAAAGAAATATGTCATTGAAAAATTAGAAATGGGGTTTAATCATGGTTATAGGTTTAAAAACATTCTTCTTTTGGTCAACAGAATGAAACCTGTATTGAGAACAAAATGGAATCTAATGTAAGAATTTTATGAAACAAGTTTTAAAACATAGAGAGTAGAGCATATATAGAAAGGCATGAATACCTAAGAAATCAAGACAATAATCCCCAGGTGACTGCCACCTTCTTGATGAGGATCCAAGGGTATTAATATTTCAGAATGTTTATATTTGTTTTTCAGGTAGAGGCAGACATTTGCTTTCAGTGACACTATGAATGCTAGTTATATTTCATTTCAAGAGTCTAGTTAATATTTGGGATCAGGGTCTTTTGACGATGTTACTTTCAAATCTGGCATAGAAGGTTTGATTACTTTTAAATTAATATTTAGTCAATTAACAATAGCATTTAATGTTTCCTATTGGGAGATTTGATTTAAAAATTCAAATAAGAACAGATTTCAGAAGAGAAAAGTCAACAAGCAGCATATTCACTTTAAATTTTAAAATAGGTGAATGGTAAATGAGACCAATGGAGGGACTTCCATTTCTCAATTTCTTTTTTAAAGTAGGTATGAAATAAAAAATACCAAAATAAGGATAGTAAAACAAAAAAGTTTTAATTTTCACTCTGACAAAAAAAAATGTACTTCTGCCTCACAGCAAATCTTTTTCATAAGGCTATCTTGAATATAAGGCTGGGTCAACTGAACTTTAAATTTTTAGGACACCTCCTTCTTTTATTACTATCTTTATTTAGAAATCAAAAACATTTGGTACCTGAGGATAGCTGCGATGGGACAAATAGAGAGATGACAGTGAATTCAGGTCTTGAGCTATGATTTCTACCTATATGAACCTATCAAAGCAGGTATGTTTTTATTATGACTCTAATTCTCTTTTCTGCAGTATTGAAAAAGTGACAATATGAAGTGCACAAAATCATGTTAATATTTATATTCCAAAGGAAAATATCAGTAATTGCTTTGCCTTTGTTTTGGAATGGCTAAGAAAGACTGTGGTTAATATTCATTAAGGTTCCTCTGTTTTTAGTATTCGGTATTGCTTTGAAAAATCTACATTTGTCAAAGTTCATAGCTGCCCTGTCAAAGCAGCCAAGAAAAGTTAAAATCACTGCTCATTGGCATAGCGAAATCTTTGCTAAGCCGACTTGACACAGTTTAAAATTTCCAGTGTATTGTGTTAATTTTTTCAACAACAGTCCCTCCAATCGTAAAAATGTCTTCATTGGGTCTATGAACCACTCTTCCGAAAGTGGTGGAACTCAAAAAGAACAGAGGAGCTCTTTGTGCATCAGGTTCCTAAAGGAAAGGAATGCAGAAGCCCAAATGCAGATTTTAATATTTTAGCTGGCAACACTAACGGAACAGCATTCATAAGGAAGAGTGGCTGTATATCATGAAAGAGATAGCCAGGCTGGAGCTCAAGAATTATTATAAAGAGAATTTCCAGCTACACAATGCACCCCAGTGAGGGAATTACAAAACAGTATTCCAGAAAATATTTTTTTTTTGCTACTCCAGTATTGATTGGCAACATGGTGAAATAGTCAATAAATCTTCCACTGGTTTTCTTGGTTAATGGAGGTGAATCTGAAATAACTAGGCGGAATCCCGGGTGCAGGGTTTTGGAAGAGCATCTCACAACCAACGTGGAGCGGAAAGTCTCTGGTAGAAGCCCTAGGTACCTTAGCGCAGCACTGGCTAGCCAGTTGTGTACTCTGCATGGACATTCTCACGACCGCGCCTCAGTAAATACTGGGCCCAGGTTACTGCTTCCCAAGGGTTTTAAAGGAAAGAAAAATAAATAAAAAGCGAAAAAGAGAAAGGTTGACGTTTTGGTCCCAGATTTTGAGTTTGTTAGAAAATGTACATTCATGTTTGGCGAATCAAAGACTTCTGGGAAAAGAATTAAAGTAAACAAAACTTTTTACAGGTGCGTATTAGCCACGCTCACACCCTCTCCGTTAGGCGGTTTCGCGCTCACTGCTCTCCTAGAGCAAAGCACTTGATATGTCGCTGTTAACAGACTCCTGGTCAGCCCTCAGAAAGAGAAGCAGTGTTTCTTAAAAGCCCATGTTTTCTAAGGCCACTGGAAGAAAATCTGCCAACAGATTTGTGGTCGGTGTCTTCGTCGGTGGTTGGAGTGCACGGTGAGCCTCGGGGTCCGCGACGTGTGCTCGCGTGTTCGCCCGCGGTCTAGCCGGTGGCTGCGTGTCGCTGCGTCCGTGTGGACGCGGGGTCCTGCTCCGCACGCGGAGGCTGCGGTTTCCAGCGGAGTCACAGCGACGAGGAGCTCTGCGTGTAATCTCTTATGACGAGAGTGTCGTACTTGGGAGACGACGGGATGCAGAGCGCCGACTCGGACACAGGCGAGTTGGGCGTGGTGCTGCCCGAGTCCACCGAGTCTCTGAATGGGGACGGCGGCGTGAGGGCCACCAGCTCCTCCAGGTCCGGCTTGCCGGCGGCCTCGGGCGCGGCCGGGGTGTCGGCCACAGCAGCGCCCCCCGCCGGCGGGGCTGCGGCCGCGGGCTGCGCGCCGCCCGAGACCTCGATGGCCGGCAGCGGCTGCACGTCGGCGAAGGTCGTCATGGTCGTGGGCAGCTGGATCTCTTTGGGGATCAGGTAGGACGAGCACAGAGGGGCGGCCGCGCCGGGCCCGGGGGCGGCGGTGGACAGCATCATGGAGTTGAGCTCGCTGATGTTGGCGGTGAAGCGCGTCACCACGCTGCTGATCTGCTCCATGAGCGAGCCCTGCGAGGAGCTGCTGCGCGCCGCGGGCTCGGGGTGCAGCGACGGCGCGTCGTCGTCCGCGCGGCCGGCCGGGCCCGCGCCGCGGCTCAGCGTGCGGATGGGCGACGGCGAGCGCGGCCGCGCGGAGGGGCGCTGCTCCGCCGCCTCCGCCCCGTCGTACCGCGCCTTGGCCGCGTCGGGGGGCTCGGCGCCCGCGGGGACCGCGCCCGTGCAGCCCGCGCCGCCAGCACCGCCCGCCGCGCCCGCGCCCCCCGCCGCGCCCCCCGCGCCCCCCGCGCGGCCCTCCGTGCTCTTGGGGAACGGCTTGATGACCGCCGTCTGGTTGGGGTTCTCTTTCTTGTTGATGTGCACCGACAGCCGCTGCCACAGGTGCTGTCCCCGGCTACTCTTCTCGTTCTGGGCCCACGTGACGGATTTCCCATTCGAGCTGCGGAAAGAAGAGACAGGAGAGGGGATTCAGTGAGGCCCGGAGGACCTTCCATGCGGCTGACTTCCTCAGTGGTGGGCGACTAGGGGGCCTGAGACCAAAGAGCTTTTGTTATGCTTTCAGGAAACAACACTGCAAAAGGACATCATGAAAAAGCCCTGCGTGGTGGTGCACGCCTGCAATTCCAGTACTTCGAAGGCCAAGACAGGAGCATCACAGCAACTAGCTTCAGCAACTTAGCGAGACCCTGCTTGAAAAGAAGAGAAAAAGGGTTGGGGGTGTATCCCAGAGTAGAAAGCCCCTGGGTTCATCCCGTTACAAAAGAAAAAAAAAAAAGGCATCCTGAAAAGAGACTTTGGAAAAAGTAGCCTTGTTTTGAGTTAGAGGCTGCTTTATTTGGTTCTGTCATTGTGTCAGAAGCGGCATTAGGATAAAGATACCTTTATCGGGATTTTGAACCCACCCATGAGATGCCAGGGTTTGCAGTATTTTGGTCTAGTGTTGCGTGCCTAGCACAGACAAGGGCTTCCTAGAGTTAGACAATATTATAATAGGACCTAAACTCACCAACAATCCCAAGAGGGGAGGGAAGGAGTGAATCACGGGTTACCAGGGAGCAGACAGTGGTTCCAGGTTCTAGCAGGTTGGTACATATAACTAGGATTTCTGTCTGGTTTTATTTAGTCTCGCTTATCTGCTGGAAAATATAAACTTAACACATACACAGATTTCTAACTAATTAGAATTTTTTTACTTCACAGAAGTTCTTGCAAATTTTATTTATTTCTTTATTTCTTTACTTTTGTGGTACTGGGGATTAAATCCAGGGGCATTGTACCTCCAAGATACATCCCTCCGTCCCTATTTTTTATTCTTTATTTTGAAACAGGGTCTCACTAATTTGTGGAGAGCCTCACCTAAGTAGCTGAGGCTGACTGCAAATCTGCGATCCTCCAATCCTCCTGTCTCAACCTCCCAAGTACTGGGATTACAGGTGTGCATCACCACGCCGACAAGTTCTTACAAATTTAGTCTTAAGCCTAGAACTTGAATAATAATTCCACAGAGCACAGTACATTACTTTCGGCACCTCACATAGAGATCTCAATTTAGGGTCTTGATGAATGTTGTCTGACTGACATAGGTTTCTAAAGGTTTTTCTCCCTCTTTTCTCTCCCAAGAAGTCCTTTTCATTCTCCACCCTGGGCTGTGAAAGCTACTCTGATGAAGACATCATTGGTACCTCAGTCTCAGTCTGTAATCTCCTTACTACCCCAAACAGACACAGTAGGCTCCTGATCTACAAACCCTCTGTCAGGAAGCTCAGGTGTGGCCAGAGAATGCGGCCTGAGCTGCAGAGATATTACATGGACATATCTTGGCATGACTCCACATCACACAGAATTTCACATCTCACACTTGAGAATTTTGCAGTGTGAGATGTCCCTCACCCCCAGCCATCTCCAGGACAGGGTGAATGAACCCATTTCCAGGTTGGAGGTGGCTATGCATCCACAGTAGCAGAAGGGGCACTGCCAAATGCTTGCCTTTTCCTTTGAATACAGTTTCAGGATTTGTTTTTCCATTTTGTGTTAACCTGCCCTGATGTCTTTTGCGTTTTCAGTGCATTACTATTCTTTCTCCCAGGTCTCCACTAACTTGTGCAACATGGCCCAGAAGAAATGGGCCAGATTATTTGTGGGATTCGATTGAGAAGATGGTTGCCTTTCTCTTCTACCAGCAGGGTAAGAAACAAGCATTTGGGGAAGGGCAATTAGTCTTTCAGGTCACTGAGGCCCCATTTAATACAAAGAATGGGCTAGAAACCAGAAACATAAATGGATTTATTCTACCAGGCTTTGCCCTAGGGGTGCTTTTGCTTTCAGCAGAGAGGTTTTGCAAACACCTGCTTTTAAAAGTCTCTTTATCTCCCTCTTTCACTGTCTCGAATGCTTTTAGTTTACTATGGTGGATCATAGCTTTGGATGTTAACAGTGACAGTCTTTGGAATCACACATAGTCATGCCCCAGAACATAACAGCATACTGAAAAATCTTTAGGTGAATGTGCTAGAAGAAATCCATCCTAACCAACCAGCTTTGAACAAAGTAGTGACAACTTGTTTCCTGGCCATGCTTTTGATCACAGTGCCCTGGGGCTGTGAGGGAGAGAGAGTGCTAGACCATCTGAATAGACATAGGAGGCACCAGAGACATGGAGCCCAAATCTCAGCACTTCATTTCATTCTTTGGAACATGAAAGATTTCCCCCCCCCAAGGAAAATGAGAACTCATAAGAAAAAAAAAACCTACTCATGAAGTTAGTCTATTAGTAGAATGTAGGTTCCACAAAGATAGGGATCTTGTCTATCTTGTTCAGTGACAGCAGAATCTTAATAAGAATTTGATGGATGGATGGATAAGATTCTTCAGCTCACAGGGCCACGGTTTAGGATTGTGGACAAGTGATCCTAATACCTGGGTTCTAATTCTGGACCTGCCATCCTGGATGCTTGGGAAAGAATAATCTCTTTAGGTCTCAGCAAGAAAAAGACAGTGTTTTTCATTTGGTAGAGGATGCTTTAAGGATGAAATGAGATAGTACAGGTGATATGGTAGAGTAAGGAGAAGGTGTCTAAGGTGTTCAGTTTTTGTGTCCCCTAGGACACAACATGTCAGAAAATAAAATCAATGTGTTCAGTGCCAGTTTGATCCCTGGATTAAGGAAAAGAGAATTCAGTGTGAAGTAAAATATGTCATAAAGTCTTTCAACAGTAGTTTCTCCTTTATCTTAGCAATTATAACAAGTATTTGAATTCTGTGATTCCAAAGCTGGTCTTTTCTCGCTCTAAACTGTCTCCTTGGGTGATGACATCTACTTCCACTAAATTTCACATTATTCCTCTTCTTCTTTTCCTTTCTTCCCCCTTCTTGCTTGAACACATATTATCCTTCTTTCTTTTTTTATTTGACCTTAATTTTCTTGAAGAAAGTTCTCCTGACCCCCACCCCCAGCAAGGCTAGATAACCATTCCTACAGTCCCTGCATTTAGGCATTTAATAACATTTCGCCTCTTTAACTTTTAACTTTATGCCTCTCATCTGCTGGGTGGGTGTCATGAAGGCACAGAGGGTTTGTTGTTTTCTGTTATGTCCATAGTACCCAGACATTGTCTAGAACATGGCAGGTGCCCAAAAGTATTTTGAGGCCAATAATTAGGTAGATAAATGCATTTTATTTTTAAAAATTCATACCAGATTTTCTGTCATAAATAAAGTTGCAAAAACAATTTAATAATGAAATTTTATTTCTTTTGCCTTATTTCTCTATCTACTTATAACATAGTTCCCTTTGTGTTCAGTGTATATGGATAACATATATTTAATTAATTAAATAGGAAAACACAGATCTTGATATCTACATTGAAGGAAATAGGTTTTTGTTACTCGTGTGTGTGTGTTAGTGAAATTTCTTAGTGATGGGCACTTATTTAGGTATTATGGGTAGTAAAAGGGAAATAGGTCCTAGATTGTGGGCTGAGATCTGACCCTGACTGACGTTGGGCAAGTCTTTGAGTGCTTCAAAAAGAATGGAAGAAATAAACATCCCCTGCCCACCTCACATGATTTCTGGAAGGAACCAAAAGGAAGGAGATACACATGAGGGTCCTTAATAAAGCACAGCACTTCGGCAAATGCAAAGAGTGATTCATTATCCCCCATCTTCCGTTTGGTTGAGGTAAGATGTGTTTATTATTTAGGCTGAGATTGTGTTTTTCAGCATCAGGATTATGTATTTGTTCTAGTGGGCCGAGGAAAGAAAAATGAAAAGGAACTTTCCTTTATCTCTCTATAGCATTTTGCTTTCTCCCACCACATGTATTGGGTGTTAGAAAAGAGGAGGAAGAAAGAGAAATAGAGGAGAGAGGGACAGGACAAAACAGTTTGGTATACCTGGGGTAGGAGGTCAAAAAAACACTTCTTGCTCTTTTCAGGTACTGCTAACCCCTTTTCAAAATATAATGCTCTATGACAATTTGTTCTTTATTTCTGAATAAAAAGATAAGCAGTGTTTCAAGAATGTTATCTGAAGATTGGGTTTTTTTTTTGTTTGCTTGGGTTTTTTGTTGTTGTTGTTGTTTACATTTCAGGTCTGCTAAAATGATACCTTCTAAGCCCAGCGTGGTGGTACCTGCTTGTAATCCCAGTACTTGGGAAGCTGAGATAGGAGGATCACAGGTTTGTGGCCAGCCTCAGCAACTTAGTGAGACCCTATTTCAAAATAAAAGAATAAAATAGGGCTGGGGGTGTAGCTCGGAGGAAGAATGCTCCTGGGTTCCATCCCCAGTACCGCAAAAAAAAAAAAAAAAAATGATACCTTCTACCTTTATTCTCAGAAGTGTCTTCTTCCCTTCCATGTAGGACATTTACATTAGTCATTCCAAACAGGCTTTGAATGTCAGCTCAATGACCTCTCCAGTTTCATCTGCCCAAACCCGAAGAAATTAAAGCATTCTAATGTAATGGCTGTTGCATGCCATCATTAGGAAGTAAACATTAATAAAGAAAAGGAGTTTACTTAGGAGGCTGAAGCAGGAGGACCCCAGGTTCAAGGATAGCCTCAGCAACTTAGTGAGACCCCATTCCAAAAAAATAATAAAAGGGGCTAGGGAGGTAGCTCAGAGGTAGAATGTCCCTAGGTCAATCCCAAGTATTACACACACACACACACACACACACACACACACACACACACGCAATCTCTGTGGAAGTCAATTTTTATGTTCATATGAAATGGCTATTGAATAACTTGTGTACCCCTCAACTTGTTTAGGGTTTTATTAACAGTGTATGAGCAATTGAAATTCTTCTTTTTACTTCACTGAATTAAAAAAGCTAAATTCTTGCTCTCTTTATGTTGCATGGTTTATTAATATCTTCATAATTTACAGAGTTTCAGGGCATCAGGAACTCTGAGTAATCTAATACACCCTCTAAAAGTTAACAAATGCTTTTTATTAAAAATAGTCTTCATTATTGAAACTCTCTTGTTTGTGTATTTTGGTTTGAGAGGTAGATGGGGGGCGGGGAATGTAGTGTGGTTATGAACTTCCTAAGTCAAAATATTTTAAAAATAAAAAAATATTGAAATGTCATTAGCAAATGACATTAGCAAATGATGCCTGCAGAATGACATCAGAAAATATTAGGTCAATGAAAGAATTCATAAATTAAGAATGTCATAAGCAGAAAACTTACAGTGGTAGTTCCATTTCCTATTAATTTCCTTAAACTTTTTATTAATACATTCTGGTTTCCATAATTTGCCTTGAATTACAGAGGTGATACAGTTGTTAAAATACACTGAAGAATTTAGCCAGGCGTAGTGGCGCATGCTTGTAATCCCAGTATTTGGGAGGCTGAAACCGGAGGATCTGGGTTCTCAGCTAGCCTCAGCTACTTAGTGAGGCCCTCTGCAACTTAGCGAGATGCTGTTTCAAAATAAAGAATAAAAAATAGAGCTTGGGGTGTAGCTCGAAGGTAGAATGCCCCTGGGTTCAATCCCCAGTTCTGCAAAAAATATATATATACTGAAAATTTGATATTGTTTGTATTTAGACATCCCCAAGCAGCAAGAAGGGTTTCTTTCTGAGCTTTGCATAAAACCTGACATCTTGATTTTGAAAATTACACTGAGAAACACACTCTACTATCTAAGAAAATGGCAGAATAATCTATATACATTTCCTCAGTTACAGCATAGGTAGATATAAATAGCTATCTTGTTGACAGAAACAATTTAAATAGCCATGATGATGTTAGCGATATATGCCTAGAGAAAAACACTCAAGTAAGAGGAAATGAATTTAAGGACTAAATTGCCTAATACAGATAATAATCAAAGCACTGCCACCTTATATTTGCATAGTGCTTTATAAAGTGCTTTTAAGAACACTCTGTCAAAAACGGGTGGTTTAACATCTTTATCCACCTTTTCAAAGATGAGAAAAACCAAAGCTCAGTGAGATTAGGTAATCTGCCCTACACTGTTACAGAGTTAGCAAATGGCAAATCTAGA
This sequence comes from Glis glis, assembly GCA_004027185.1. Taxonomy (NCBI): domain Eukaryota; kingdom Metazoa; phylum Chordata; class Mammalia; order Rodentia; family Gliridae; genus Glis; species Glis glis. The sequence continues at coordinate 56,724 of PVJS01003105.1, forward strand.
CTATCTCACGACTTACAATTCCAATTCCCACGACATTGCACTGTCCACATTTTCTTTGTGAAGTTAGTCCTTATTTCACAGAAGCAGCAGCTCAGATGGTATCCGGAGATGCTGTGTTTGAAGTACATAATCTAGTCATTTGATTTATATTCCCTCTTACCCTATGTCTCTTCATCATACACTTACTCATGCACTCAAGAAAGCACCCTACATCTTTCTTTGGTCATTAAATCAAATAGCACAAGTTGATTAGGCACCGACATTTGTCAGAGATGATGACTGGATGCCTTGAGGATGAAGGCACTTAAAGCCTGCAACCATATAAATTAATATTATTCGACAGTTCTTGGCTTTTTATTCATGCTGTGGTGCAGTGAAAGCACTTTTGTATGAACAGTTCTAATTCTCTCATTTTCTCTTTGACTTATTCTGGAATTCCAATGAATAAGAATGATATAATCGCAGGGATAGTCTTAAATCTGGACCATTTTGAAAATTTTGGTATTTCAACTAATATTGGCAACAAATGATATGTGGTACCTTTGCAAATGATTTCATTCACCAATGCTCTTAAATACTGTCAATGAGAATTACTGATATGTGGGACACCTGCCAAAGAGGGTAAACTTGAATTAGAGAAGATAGGTACAGAAGAAAGCTAACAATATTAGTTACTCACAGTATTTTGACAGAAGGGGTTCTTTCACCCTCCCTTAGGACCTTTAAATGAGGAAGAAGATGGGTGGGTAGAATGGTGCTAAGGACAAAGGACATGAAGGACAGCAGTGGAGCATAGAAACAAGTCTGTTCAGTCCTAGTAGGGAATAGATCACTAGGGATTCAAAATTCATGAGGGAGAAACCAGTTCTAGCAGGAGAGGTCAGAGAAAGCTGCCTTCCTACAGGATACAGAGTGCACGAAGGCTGGGAATAATTGATAGATTACAGTGAACGACAAAAAGAGAGTGATAGGCATTGTCTTCCATGAAGGATAGCAGTGATGGAAGTTCAGAAATCCACAGGAATGTTCAAGAGATAGCCAGTACTCCAGTTTGACTGTGCAGGAATGGAATAGAAAGTAAAACATCAGCAGGTGGATATAAAACTTCTTCCTCACCACCCCAACCTACAAGGGTCTACTTTATTTTCCTTTCTTTTGCTATCTGAATAACTTATTAGTAATTAACCTTGGGCTTCTTATCAGTGTCTGAAATGGAGACATGCCCTAATATATTAGACCACAGAAGTGAGCTGCTTATTATATGCAAATATAAACTACATTATATGTTTGGTCAATACATGAATAAAGAAAAATAATCATGGCTTTTTTGTGTGTATTATTCCTCAAATGCAAAGAGTCTATGTTGTTACTGAATGTTTATGCATTTGATCGTCTTTTCCTGGTTCGACAAATGCAGATGGAATGCAGGCACCATGTCATCATCTCCTTAAACCATTGATGTTGTTCCCAATCTAGCACTGGTCCTGGTCCTACTTCAGGAAAATGTTAAGACCTAATTGATATGTGTTAAGTTAATTAGTTCTTCAGAAAATAAAGAATGAAGAAAACTGACTTAAGCAAAATTGTGGTGTGTGGGAAAGATGAAAGAGGTTGTGTTAAGAATATGGGGATACAATGTTAAGATGTTAATGAGTGTGGCAAAATTGAGGACGGAAAGGATTATACTGACAGAGAAACTGCCATGAAAGAAAGACATTTATTTTTGCCCATTGGGTTTTATTTTTCCTGTTGGTATTAGAGGAATTCAGAGAAAAAGTTGCTACTGGGGAAAGAAGTTTCAAAGAAAGATTTGCAAATAAAGTGGGGCTTAATGAGGCCTACAGATTGGGGATGTTAAATTAACACAGATAAACAGAATCCAATTAATATGTGTATTGCAAATGTGGTGAAGAAATTAACTTCACATATACAATTCCATGAAGCCCTCCCCACCGTCCTGTGAGGTGGATTTTTCTCTCTCTCAGTAGCAAAGGCTTCATACTTCTATGATAGCTTCCCCAGAGAATAATCATTACCAGTCCTTTAACCCCTAATAAAATCCTTATGCAAGGAGGCCCACTCAGCCCTATTTTAATTCATCTTTGGTTTAAGAGTAACACAAATCATTTTAAAAAGTTACATGTTGTCAGGTGTGATGGGGCATGCCTGTAATCCCAGTACTTGGGAGGCAGAGACAAGAGGGGGCCAGCCTCAGCAACTTAACTTGTCCCTCAGCAACTTAGTGAGATCTTGTTTCAAAACAAAAAATAAAATAGGGCTGGGGGTGTAGCTCAGAGGTAGAAGACTCCTGGGTTCTATCCCCAGTACCTTAAAAAAAATGTAAAGTTACATGTCCAACCTGGATGGGTTTTAAAGTGCCTAGTGGTACTAGTACTGCTGTTACCTCCCCTGAGAGTGCTCATAAAGAGAGAGTTTTATTAAAGTAGGATGTCACACAGGAGCAGGTGCTAAGCTCCAGCATTTCATGGAGCTCTTGGAGTTTTCTTTCCCAAATTAAGCTCTTTCTTTTGATCCATAATTCAGTTACCTATACTCAAACCTTAAAACTAAACTACTCCTTATCCTGGTATTTAAGTTCTGGGCTTTAGTTGAAGTATTCCAAGTAAGATTATAAGAGTTTTATTAGTTTTGTATATCTTTTCCAAAACAGGAAATGATTTTTTTCCAGCAATCACTATAAAGCTTAGATTACAATTTGGTGAAGAGAGAACAAAATAAGACACAGCTGTTTGTAGCTGCGGACCTGTGTAGCCAAAGCTATGTGGAGGGATTCAGCTTGATTGAAACTTTGCATAAAACATGGAAATGGGATGGTGGCAAAGAAGAGTCCTAGAAAAATAACAGCTCCCATTTGAATAGAACTCTTTTGCTCACAAGTTTTTTCACCTATATTATCATATTTGACCTTTACAACAGCTGGATGACATAGCGCTTTTCAGGAGCAACTGAAAGGAGGAATCTATACGCATCTCCCGAGTACGGTGCCTGGTGCAGAGCAGGTGGGCTGGGAGTTTTAGTGAAAGGAAGTGAATTACACCATCTTGGATGCTTGATGTATACAGGTATTATTAACCTGTTCCATTTCCATAGATGGGAAAACTGACGTGTGTGGAATTTAACTAAGTTGCCCAAATCAAGGTAAATGACAGAACAGTGTCTCAAATCAAATCCAAGGAATGTGAACATAAAGGTGAAAAATTGTTACATATAGAAAGCCTATTTCATATTTCTTTGAAGTTACAGTGAGAGGTATACTGACATGCATAAGGGAGGAACAGACATTTTTTAAAATAAACTCATGTTGAAGGATAAATTCAAAAGACTCATGGCACATGGAATTAGATGAAATTATTAATTTAGATTTTCAGAACACTCAGCTTTGCTGAATAACTTTTGCCAACATTTCAGTTTTACCCAGCAAATAGGAATACAACAATGAGAACAAGTGGACACAATTGCTAGAATCTATCTGTATCTTAAAGTGAGGCTAAAAGTAGAGAATATCCTTCAAAATTCTCACTTCCTTCTCTAGAGCACAGAGTTTAGACTTGACTACATGGTCAGCTTGCTCCCTTTTTGGCATGGCACTGATTACATCAGGGACTGTTTTGATTTCCTTTTTCTGTTTTGCAGGAAACCATAAGATATGACTTTATTGTCGCAAATATATATGCAAATATATTAAGCTATTGAGTTATTAACAAAAACTTTGTGTGTGCATGTGTGAGTGAGTGAGTGTGTGTGTGTGTGTGTGTGTGTGAGAGAGAGAGAGAGAGAGAGAGAGAGAGAGAGAGAGAGAGAAAGAAGGAAAGAGAGAGAGAGAATGAATTGCCAAATATTTATTTGACAGTCAAGAACAGTAACCTCACAAAAGGTTTTGACCAGCTCCTCCCAAATTAGAAGGGTATTAGAGGCAGCCTCAAGTTTAATGATAAGATACAGGCAACTACATATTATCAGAGATAAATACAAAATACTTCAAAATTATGAATTCTAGGAATGATAAGATTGTGTATCAAATTGTTAGGAAAGCTTCAAGGAGGAAATGACACTAGCATCAGGCTATGAAACCTGCATAGGGGTTCACCAAGTAAACAGGAATTGGGGTCGAGAAAAGATTGCTGGAAAGAAGAAGGAAGGACAACCCAGGTAGAAACAGAGCATGTTAAGATGTGCTCTTAGAAAGAAGCCGGGCGTGGTGGCACACGCTTGTAATCCCAGTACTTTGGGAGGCGGAGACCAGAGGATCCAGGTTTGCGGCCAGCCTCAGTGCGCACGCTCTCCCCCCCCCCCGCGTCTCTCTCTCTCTCTCTCTACCTAGTGAGGCCCTCCACAACTTCGTGAGACCCGGTTTCAAAATAAAGCATAAAAAAAAATAGGGCTGGGGGTGTAGCGCGGAGGTAGAACGCCCCTGGGTTCAATCCCCAGTACCGCAAAAAAAAGAAGTCAGTGCTTTTGGAGAATGGTAAGACATCTGAGGTGTCTGGAGAAGAGAAAGTATGTCCTGAAACAAAAGGAATTAAAGGCCAAATCATATGGTCAGTTTTTTTGAAGGGTTTTGCATTGTGAGTGTGTGTTTGGACTTTTTCTTATGTGGGAGAAATCATAATGGTTGGAGTGTGGATTTCAGATTCAAAATGGGTTCTGCTCTGATTTGGACTCTACCATTTACCTTTTTCAAAGATTAAATAAGACATGATACAGATAAAGCACTTAAACCAGTGGCTGGTATATCTAAGTACCCAAAAAATGTTGAATGTTTTTATAGGTAATGATAGGAGAATATGGATTTAAAACAGAGAAATCATGTTATTGAATTTGTTTTGTTATTATTAGCCTTTATTTTACTTATCCAGAATTGATTTTTGAGAAAATAGTCATGGTGGCATGGGGGAAAAATAAGATAGAAAAGAACTTTCTAGCTGGGTAGCCTTGAATAATAGTGCTAAGTTTTATTGAATATCTGCTGTGTGTCAGGGAGGATGCTAAGTGTTTCATATAAGAGAGGTACTCTAGCCGGGTGTGGTGGCACACGCTTGTAATCCCAGTACTTTGGGAGGCGGAGACTGGAGGATCAGGGTTCCCGGCCAGCCTCAGCTCTCTCTCTCTCTCCCTGTCTCCCTCTCTCTCTCTCTCTCTCTCTCTCTCTCTCTACTTAGTGAGTCCCTCTGCAACTTCGTGAGACCTGGTTTCAAAATAAAGTACAAAAAATAGGGCCGGGGGTGTAGAGCGGAGATAGAATGCCCCTGGGTTCAATCCCCGGTACCAAAAAAAAAAAAAAAAAAAAAGAGAGAGGTACTCTGCTGTCTCCATTTTGCAGAACATGGAGAATAAAGAGTTAAAATGACACTTCAAGGTTACACCCAAGCTAGTGCCTGATCCAGGTCTTAAGGTTGCTTTCATTGCAGAATTTTCATGAAATTGCTCTACTACGTAGGTAAGATTTAAGATATGTGAACCCCATTTTCTTTATCTGTACCATAGAAAGGAAAAATACGTTCCTTATATGTTCTTGGAAGAATTAAATGCACAACACAGATGAAAGGACTAGTATAATGTCTGATACATAGGAGTTATAGTATAAGTTAGAATATTAATTTGGAATTGCTTTTCGGGAGTAAGGAAGGGAGAGTTCTAATTTATTGCTAAGCAACTACTGGCCTCCACTGCACTAGAAGGGCAGCATTTTTCTCTTTTATGAAGACTGGGTTTTATACAATTGTGTGCCCAGTTTTTCTGAAGACACAATTCAAGTTTGTTATTATTTGGCTTCAACTTTTTTTTTTTGGCACTGGGTTTTAAACCCGGGGAGGGGGGGTATTCTAACTCCAAGCTATACCCCCAGCCTTTTTATGTATTTGTTTACTTTATTTTGAAACATGGTCTCTAAGTTGCTGAGGGCCTTGTTAAATTGCTGAGGCTGGCCTCCAACCTGCAATTCTCCTGTCCTAGCCTCCCAAGTACTGTGATTACAGATGTGAATCATTGTGCCCAGCAACTACTTTTACTTCTATTTGTGCTGGTATAAATATAGTTTACAATGTGTAATAAAGAATTGATCTGAGGCATAAAGTGTCCTATGGGAGTCAGGTTTCATTTTGCATTGCAATTATCAGTTTTTCTGACTGTTATCCAATAGACTATAGATTTTTAAGGGCATTGTCTTAATGCTGTGTCTTTCTCATGATTTATCTGCAGACTCTTTTAGATGCTTGGCTCATCATAGGTGCTCAATACCTTTGGCTTCAACTACTCTTACTTTCCCACAATGGGAAGGGTCTGAGCATATCATACCTACCTGTAATATTCCAGCTTCCTGAAATATTATATTGCTGTTTTGCCTTTACATGAACAGTTTTATATGAAGAGTATTATTACATCACTGTCACCAGATTCTATAAGGCTCCATTAAACATCCTTACCCACTAAAATTAGATGCTGCATCTATATTGGGAGAAAATCAGTTACTCAACTGAATGAAGTTAACACTTCACATACCTGATGTCATGAAATAGCACTCTCCTTTTGTTCATCATAAAAAACCTCCTATCACCCTCTTTCCTTCTAGCACTGGTGGGGGACTATAGATCTATTTCTTTTAACTAAAGGAGCTCCTTCTTGCAAAGAGACTAGGAGGTTCAGAATGTCTTTTGCTCTCCATGATGGAGCAGAACATGAGTACTTCAGGATGCAGACTCTGACAGGTACTCCCATGGCATGCTCTTGCTGAGTCTGCAGATAGTAATACTCATCTTTGAGGTTTTAGACATTCCTGAGAGTAAACCATTTCCATACGAAGTCACACAGTAACGAGGTTTAGAGACTTTCTGGTTCTCACAGCACCTGCCTGAATAGGGCTCTCTTTCACTTTTCCTACAATCAGGAAGATTCTGCTCTGAAATGCACCTAGACTGTCTACTTTGAAAATATGTAAACATGACAAGTTACTCTATATTCATATAGAAGAAGAAAAACTCATATAAAGGCAAAATGGCAATGTAATATTTCAGGAAGCAGGAGGGTTACAGGTAATTATGATCTGCTCAATCCTCTCCCAATTGGTGGTGCAGGAAGGAGGGCTCAGAAGTGAGGGAGCATCTGTCTAAGCCCCCAACAATGCTGCAGATGAGATAACAGGGTTCTGTTTTCCTAGGACTATAAGCATTATTAAACTCCTGTCTTCACCAGACAGCTTGGCTCTGGGGGAATCATCCCAGACATGAATTCATAGGGTCCTGTCCATTCTATAGTTTCATCATAGAAAACATAAGGCACATGAGATGCTGAGCAATATTCTTGGCTTCCTGTGGTTACTTGAACTTCCCTTAGCCCTTCCCCTGGGACACTGGGTGTTCAAGAAAAGTCACAGAACCAGCCCAGATCTTTGCCTAGTAGATGTGAGGCTTGACTATGAGTCTGGGAAGCAATTGGGGGAGATGTGGGGGTGGATAGGAAAGAAGGACTTATCAGCTGATACTAAAAGTACCTATAAACATCTCATGTGCATAAAGTTATCCCTTTCCCAGCCTTTGATTCCAGACTAAGCAAACTGGGATTAACTACTTCAGCCCCCTACTTTTAAATTGTTTTCATCAAAGTTATCTCCTCCTTGATATAGTTTCTATTAATGCTAATTTTAAACTTATTTCTCCAGGCCAGGTGCAGTGGCACAACCCTGTAATCCCATATTTGTGAGCTTGAGACAGGAGGATCACAGGTTTGAAGCCAACCTCAGCAACTTAATGAGACCCTCAGCAATTTAGCAAGACCCTGTTTCAAAATAAAAGGGGCTGGGGATATAGCTTAGAGGTAGAGTGTTCCTGGGTTTATTCCCCAGTAAAAAAAAAAAACCCTAAAACTCTTATTTCTACTGGATAAATGTCATTATTTGTGCACATTTATGTGAATAAATTATAAAGTTAGAAAATAAAAGATGCAAAGGCCTTATAAATTTTGACCTTTCTGTTTTTTTGTATATATCCAACCTTTTGTCCTATATAAGTGAAAGCTGATTTAGAGCACTAAAGGACTTATCTCCAGTTCTCTCTCCTTCTCTTTCTATGTGTCAGGTTTTATTTAGTGCTAAGGAAATGAAAAGGAAGAGAAATCAGAAATGAAGGATTATTTGTTCCCAATTTGCTCTGCTAATCTGTGGATTGCTACCATGTAATGTCTTTTCTATAGCATGCACTATTCCCTTCTTCCCACCAAGACATATCAATGGAATGAGCTTTGCCATTACCTTGGCTATATCCAAATAAGTGAAGAAACAAAAGTTAAATTGTGTCGTGTTATTGTAGAAAAATATGGACTGTTTCTGGAGTAAAATTTATATTGAATTGGCTACCTCTGTAGATCTGAACCTGACCCAAAGAAGCTTGGTCTATTTGGTCTGGGGTCCTCTACACTTTGTGCTCCACTCTGTACCTTCCACCCCCATTCTTAGTCAAGAGAATCTTGGCAGCCTTGAGAAAATCTAATCCCTGATATGAATAGATCTTAGAGTTCTAAGCATTGATTAAACACTCCAAAGAACATTGCATGGCATAGTTGAGACCTACTGCCTGCTACGAATAGCTCCACGTCATCTCCTAGATAAATGCATTATCCTAAAATAGCAGTTTATAGACTGACTAAATTGGAACGATCTAGGAAACTTGTTACATGACAGATTCCTAGGTTGTGTCACCCATGATTTCTCCTAGCATGTTTGATAGGTAGCGAAGGATGCTAGATTTGGGAACTCTAGTTCCAGACTTCAAATCAGATGCCACTCTGGACAGAGCCCTGGAGCCCTCAGTTCATGCAGTCACTTTTCCTTTGTCAAGCCTACATCAGAGTTGTGTTCCTAATTTCAAGGACAGGAATTACTCCAACTCATCATATCTAAATGAAAGGAAACCAGAAGACCCAAAAGTTGTCTGTTGTGTTATTTCCACAAAAGATCCATTGAAGCCCATTTTCCAGACACACTGAGATTCAACGATAGCTGTACAAAGGGACTGTAGGCAGAAGGCCATCAGCACACCAATGTGCACACATATGTTCCCACAAGTGTACAACTATCTCATTGTCTGTCTCTGGAAACCATGGATGAAGTTGGCCAAGCTTTTGGCCAGGGCTGCTAAGATCATTCAGGCTGTATATTACATAGTTTTGTGAACCAGTTTCACAGACTGCCATGTGAATAGCCCCCCAGCAGTTGTGCAATGCAGTAGTCCTTGGAAAAAGTATGTTGTTATTTTGAAAACAGGAAGGAGCCCACCACTGAGGAAGCAAACACAATGTTTTGTGGGTAAAATTTCAACGGGACTCAACGGGCTTATCTTGTTACGCAGCTCAGTCTCAAGCTCTATTCTCAGCACATGCAGAGATGCATGTACATCCTATACTTTCTGGGACTCCCCCTTTTCTCTAATACAGGCTTATTTGCAACAGTTTCTCTCCACACCTCTGTACCACGGCTGGACTGGGAAACGCCCCAATAAATCAGAAGTAAATCTTTAGTTCTTGGTGAGTGATTTCTCAGCTTCAGGCTCCTCCACATTCTGGAACTGTTTAATGACAAGCTTGATTGCTTTTGCCTCCAGAGCCCTTTCCTTGAAACCCAATCCCATGCAAAAAGCAAGTTCATTTCATGCAACACAGCTCATTTGATGCTTATAGTTCCAAATACCCCAGTCTCCTGGGTACCACTCAGTTGGAAGTGCCTACTGTGAAGGAGCATGCATAGCGCAGCGACAGGGGTGTTCATCACCAACACAAGGAAGTAAAGGAGCTGCAAAGCTACAGTAGCTAGAGGAGGATCAGCTTTCCTGGTTTCATTCCAAGAAAATCTCTCGCCTCTACAGTACACTGGTTTGGCATGGTTTTTGCCCTTGGCTGGGAAATGTTGCATTCGACATTAGTCAGATCAATTTCCAGGCTTGTCCGGCATCAGCAGCTAAAGTTTTCCCTCAATTGCAGTCCTTCCCTCAAAACCAGTCTTAAGCTTTTGCATTTGTTTTGTTAAGTGATTGGATAGTTCTGGAATGTGAATTTCCTCCAATCTCTTCCACTTTGCAAACTCCACAACCATTTGACCAGTAAGTTAAAATCCAAGAGAGAACTGATTGTTAGCCAAGGCTGCAGACATGCAAAGCACACAATCCTGAGAAACAGCAGCATCTGGGACAGGAGGCTCCCGTTACTTCACATGAGGATGGCATGGGGTTCGCAAATCAAACACACACAGAAAACCAGTGGTGGCCCAGGTTGGACACACTTTATGGGATGCAGTTGAGCGAGGACCCAGGGAGCCACTTGTCCCTCCAGCTTGCATACACTTATTTCACACCACCTTGGGCCACTCACGGTTTGCTTACCTGCTCATTGTTGCTCTCCCACCATTCCCCATACTCCCTTTGGGGGTGAAACACTCTATTTCCGACTTGTGCTGGGCCAGTCTCCTGTCTTTGTACCTGGTGAGCATGAACAAGGACAGGAGCAAACAGAAAGACGTGATTGTGTGCTTAACTGCCAGGTTGAGGAAGAGCCATGACCTCAGAGAGGGTCACTTCATGCCAAAACAGGGCTTCCTGCTTCTCAACTCAATGGCACCTGTGATACTGATTAGATAGTTATGATTGCATATGGAAAACGTTGGCAATGATTTTGTTACTTCTTGGTTAGATCACATGTAAGCCACCCTTTAACATTGCATTCTAATCTGTGAATTATCTCATCTAATAGTCAATGCTATAAGAAATGCAATTGCTAGCATCTAATAAAAGATAAATATCAATTGACAAATTAGAATTTATTTAGTGTTTACCATGTATAACTGCACTAGAACTTTACCTAAATCCTATCTTGTCAACAGCCCTGTGGCAGAAGTTCTATTGTTATTATGGTTGTTGTTGCTATTTATATGTTACTGATGAAGAAACCTAAAATTATAAAGACAAGTTATCTAAAAATTATAAAGTAAATTGATCAAAGAAAACAATAAGTGCTTGGGCTGGGCTTCGAACACAAGGAGTTGAAGTTTAGAATGCCCACTTTAGCTACTATAATGTACTGCTTCCAATATCAGTGTTTTGTTTTTAATTAAATCTTATCATTAGCCAGCCTTCACTGAGTGGTACTATGTTCTGAATATTATATTAGACATCAGTAATACCAAAAGAGAGAAGACATGTTCCTTGGATATGAGAAGTTCCTTTAATCATTAAGTTGACGTTGGATAGTTAGTGTTGGGATGCCTACATTTTGGAATATAGCTCAAACAACTTTTGTATCAGAATTGACAGTTCAGCTGTCCTGGAGGGTACTAGGTATTTTATCTAAAATGAATAATGAGATTCCCAACAGTAGTCAGTTACAAGGTGAACCAAAATGAATCCTTATATTTCAGTGACTTTTTTTTGAGACAACATGCTTTTGCAAAAATAATATTTTATGCATCATGTTAAATCTGCAAAGTAGGTAAAGTGGCACTGTTATTCCCATTTGCCAAACAAGGAATATAAGGCTCACTTAATTGACTTCACCAAGTCGAGTCAGTGAAGAACAACTGCCAGTAGAGTTTGCAGGGACCCAAGACTTAAGGTTTTATTACTTTTCCCTATATAAAACTGGAGCCTGGTATGATTCCACTTCATCCATGTTCCTGGCATTCGACAGCCAAGGATAAAGTGAGTCATTATCTTAAGATTTGTTAGTCCCTGTATAGTCACATTCTTTTCAGTTTATTTTCCTACTGTCTCCAAAGTCATATAAAACAAAACAAAATGTAATAAAATCAAGAAAAATTATTTATCCTGGGATGGAGGCTGCTATAACTGTTATTCGCTTCTGAAATGTTAAGTTATTTAGTATTTGAATGAAGATGAGTCATTTCATTGAGCCCAAAGGATGCAATGGACTAACTTATACAGTGGGCATTATCTGAGCATCTAAGAAATTCTAAGCAATGGACTTTGTATTTCAACTATAGCGATAAGTAGCCTGCAACTCCTGCTTCATATAGCCCACAGATGAGTAGGAGATGGCAAAGAAGAAGCAGCATGCACACATGTAGCTTTAGATGTAGGCAATGAAGAAGAGAGGAAAGACTTTGTTGAAGGAGGTAAACCATCAAAGCAGATTGAGAATCCTTTATTCATTTATTTTTAGTTTTTATTTATTTGTTTTTGGGGTACTGGAGAATGAACTCAGGGGCATTCTACCTCCAAGCTACACCCCCAACCCTATTTTATTTTTTATTTTGAAACAGGGTCTCTCTAAGTTCCTGAGGGCCTGGTTAAGTTGCTGAGGTTATCCTTGAACCTGTGATCCTCCTGTCTCAGCCTCCCAAGTACTGGGATTACAGGCATGCACCACCACACCCAGTGAGAATCCTTTATTTTCACCAAAGAAAATGCCTTAGAAGAGAATCCCTTGTGAAATACCAATCATTGAATGGTATTCCATGTGCCAATGCAAACTATTTTGTGCTTATTTGTGAATTGGATTGCACAATGGAAATACTGCTCTGCAGCTTATATTAAAATAGTATTAGTAGAATAATAAATTATTGATATTGATGGTCATTCAGTTGCTTGCAAAAGAATCCTTAACATATTTTAAAATAACTTCTGTTAGACTAATGCCAATTAACCACTTAAACCCTTCACAAATGAGTTAATATACCCACACTTTTTATGTTAGTTAGCTCTTCTCTCTCTCTCATGGACACACACACACACACACACACACACACCCCTAAAGGAAACACAAAACAACAAAATTCATTCCAATAAAGCAAGAGATACATGAGAGGTTTGGGAGCTTTCCTATAGTTTCTGTACTCTAGACAAGGTGAAAAGGCATTGATACAGATTGGGAAGCTCATCTTGGCTTCTGGGGGGACCCTTCTTGCCTGCCTATTCCTGTAATTACAGCTTTATTATGTTTACTAGATGCTTAAATAGATGCTATGGTCATTCATTGAGTTATTCATTATTCCATTCACCAATAATGTGCTATTCCAAGAAATTAATAATGCTTTAATAGTCTCCACTGCAGAATTACAATTCTTTCTAGTTGAGTTTGTTTTTGAAATGTAGAACTATCAATTAAACATTGCTTAAGCTTTTTAGAGTTTATGGCTAATAAAGTCTCTATTCAGAAATTTCATTAATTTTATATAATAAATTCATATATCTTTTTAAACACTTACTAAAACATTAACATATGCATACGTGCTTACTTGATTCTAAGTGCTTTACAAGTATTAACTTGCTTTTTAAATAAAATGCAAAAGTTACAAGAGAACTGATAAAAATAAATACAGAATATTGAATGTGTCAGGCTGTTTTCTGTACATTACCATCAATTCTTAAAACTACAAAATGGATGAAATTATCCTCATTCTTTCTTTTTTTTGGGGAACTGGGGATTAAACTCAGGAACATTCTACCTACAAACTATGCACCCAACCATATTTTATTTTTTTTTTATTTTGAAACCGGATCTTAGCCGGTTGTGGTGACTCATGCTTGTAATCCTAGTACTTGGGAGGCTGAGACAGGAGGATCGCAGGTTCAAGGTCAGCCTCAGCAATTTAGCAAGACTCTCAGCAACTTAGTGATACTTTGTTTCAAAATAAATAGAGCTGGGGACATAGGTCAGAAGTACAATGTCCCTGGGTTCAATCCCCAGTACCACAATAAATAAATAAATAAATAAATAAATAAATAAATAAAGTGTCTCACTAAGTTGCTGAGGCTGGCCTTGAACTTGCCATCCTCCTATCTCAGGCTCCCAAGTACTGGGATTACAGATGTGATCCACCATGCTGGCCAGTTATCCTCACTCTAAAGGGGTAGACATTAAAGATCACGGTCAGTAAATCCAAGCTCATGCAGTTTTGAATAGGCACTTAAAGTTAGAAATCAGCGCTTTCTGATTCAAAAGCTCATGTTATTTCCATTAAACTTCCTTCTAAGTTACAACATTAGCACATTTAGGAGCAAAACTACAAATACTTATTATTTACCTTTTCTTTTCTTAACCCTATTTTGCAAATGAGAAGCAGAACTAACAAGGACAGCCAGGGGAGGATCTGGTGATAGGGCTTTAAATTTTCTTCCTTCCTCCAGGCCCCTATAAATGTACTACAGGGGTTTAGTTTATATCATTCAATGTCATTTACGAAGCTCTCCATGAGCTGGGCTCTGTGATGGAGAGCACACGGTCACTCTATGCCACCTGTAAGTTCACAGTCTAGAGCTGGAGGATGAAATGCAAACATCATTTCTAAATAATGTCAGAGGCTTCATTACAGAAACGGTCACAAGAAGGGCCACCTAACCTACAGTAGAATGGGGTGGCAAACTTAATTGAGCTGGGGTGACTAAGAAAAATCTGAAAAGATGAGGAGAAATACACTGTGAAAAGATGAGTAGGACTGGAGAAGAAAACCCAATAGCAAACATGTGGCGAGGCTTAGCAACATGGTACATATGGGGAAGTACTGGTTACTGTTTTTTATTGTAAAAACTTAAGTGTAAAAATAAGGTAAAAGGGATGCAGTTGGAGAGTATGTAAAAGGCGGTGAATCTACCTGTAGGTTGTGAGATGCTACCCTGAGATCTTTAAGCTAGGAAAAAGCAGGCCAGAGTTGGCATTTAGATAAAACGCTATAGAAACGAGGGAACAAAACTAGAGACAGAAGAATATTACTGCAACAGTGCATGGAAGAGATGCTGACATATTATTAGGGTGGTGATGATGTTCATGAAAAGTACAGCACAGTTTCAAAACTACCCAGGAATCAAAATAAGTAGGATTTATTGGATGATGAGAGTAAGAGAGAGCACAGAATGCTACTCCAGTTACTGCCTTGTGTGGTACAATTTACTGAGCTAAGAAAATATGGGAGAGAAAATATATTTGGGGGAAGATATAAAAACCTTCATTTAAAAATATTGAGTATGGAATGTTAATGGCATATCCAAGTGGCATATCTAGTTCATACATGGGTTTAAGAATCTGGAGGATGAGCTGGGTGTGGTGGTGCACACCTGTAATCCCAGTACTTGGGAGGCTGAGACAGGAGGAGTGCAGATTAGAGACCAGCAGCCTTAGAAACTTAGTAAGACCCTTAGCAACTTAATGAGACCCTGTTTCAAAACTAAAAATTAAAAAGAGCTGGGGGTGGAGTTCAGAGGTAGAATGCCCCTGGGTTTAATCCCCAGTACCAAAAAAAAAAAAAAAGAAGAAGAAGATGGAGGAATGGAGGATTGTTGCACGCCGGGGAGCCATAGCATACAGATGGTTGCAAGTACAATGAGAATGGTTGAAAGTGCACAGAGAAAAGTGGAGATAAAGGGCTTACAGACTTGCTTATGAGTTGTTCTGAAATAAGATTTAGTTGTCTTCTTTGATTCTTTTTTGGTCTCTTTGTATCTACTTTGTTCAGAATGCGCTAGCTCCTCTTTATTCTATAGGACTCCACTTTTACCTGATGAATTTAAAAGATGTAGGGGGAGAATCACTTAGAATTAGAGTGAATGTAATTTCTCCATAATGTTTTAGATCAAAGATTTCACTTCTCACTTTGTTTCTTCTCTACTATTATCTACTGAATATTGGGTTACTGAAAATTTTATATTGGCTACGTGATCCAGAAGGGGCAAATAGGTTGAGAGTGAGATGGAAGAGTAGAAGAAAGTGAAGAAATGCAAATCATGAATGTGTATATTAGGTGAAATAGCAGCCACTACGGCAATGATGCCTGAAGCTGGAAGGAAAGGAGAGGGTTTGGTATTGGAAGTGTAAGGGAGATTTAAGGTATCTCCTTAAAGAGATTTAAGGGTAATCTCCATGTGTAAGGGAGATTTAAGGTGACACTTGAAGTAAGCATCCAAGAGCAGGATGTCTAACATGCATTAGAATTCAATCGTCAGAACTGAAGAAACAAACAAACAAAAAACGATGGTAGCAGTTTGTCCTTTGTTTGGGCACTCTCTATAATAGCCCAGTTTGGGGTGGACAGAAATTCTTTATGTAGAAGTTGACAGTAAATAGTAGCTATAAACAAAGTTAAGAGACAGTGGAAAAACTAAATGTCATGAGTGTCAAAGAAGTTAGAGTTTTAGCTTTTATACTTCTGTGTATGAGGACATGGAAGCAGTTGACCCAGCATGCCTCTGTGCCCTGTGAACATGTGATATGGAAGAGTAAGTAACCTCACTTGCAAGGGCTTCAGAAGAAGGGATGTTCTTATGAGACATCCTGGTTTTAGGTAACATCCACCTGAAGTTTCATGACACCCAGCTCAATTTCCATTCCCAAACCAGATATCATTCTGTTTAGTGATAAAAATGGACATATTTTCTCATACATGTAGAAACCACTGTATACATATTTCACCTTATTCTATTAGACTTTAAAGTATTCAGAGAAAATAACAACATGATCCAAGAAGTCTGTGAAAGGGAGATGGAAATGTTGCATATTTAACACACCCACAAATATGTATATGCTTGTTGCTGGGGACCAAACTCAGTGCACATGGTAAGCGTGCATTCTACCATTGAGCTATACATCCAACTCCATCAGATATGTTTTTTAATGTGCTTTTATTGTGACTTATAGTCTTAAATCATAATGCATATCATGTTCATCAAATATGTTTAATGTGTAAATTTTAATAACTGTGGAATGGACATTTTTGGGTAGGAGGTTAAATGTGGGGAGTAACTAGGTAGGGATATGTTCTTCGAGGAAATCTCTCATTTAAATCATTATAAATGATTTCAAGAAGAAATGATTCACGAAGAGAGTTTAAGCCCTCATTTTCCTCAACTACCATATATTTATCAGAATACGAGTACGGTATGAGCAGAGAAAAATTACATGGAAGGAAGAGAGTGTTTCTTGTCCAATATTATAACTAAAGAGTAAGAATTAGTTATTGAGTTAGGGGAATTTGAAATAGTTATAGGACAAGTTGCCCAGTGTGATAGGAAAATCCCATAAGGAATTTTCATCCCAGCATTGCAGTGAGGAAGGAAGAGTTTAAGATTAAGCTTGACTATTTATCACCACTTCCTCTACTCCCTATCCTGGTTCAAGCTGTTGTCATCTTTAAAAATTGTAAGAGCTTCCTAAACTGGTTCTTCTCTCCTTATTAACAGCTCCACATCCCAAATTGGCTCAATCCAAACTCCACAGAGGAAGCAGAATAATTCCATCAACATATAAACCTTTCATAACACCTTTCTGTACAAAATCCTCAATTATATCCCTATTTCTCTGGGCAAATTCTAAATGTATTATAGAGGTTTACAAAGGCCTGCATAGTCTGGCCCCTCTCCCATTCCACCTCAGATCCCACGACTTGTGTTTTCTTCCTTCCCCCACGATCTTTTCATTGTTGCTGAAGGACACCAGTGTCTTTGCTTTGGCTGAACATTCTCAGGGCTTACTGTTTTCAAGTCTTTGTCCAGATGTCACTTTTTCAATACGTTCTGCCATGATCACCCTAGAAAGAACGCAGCCTCCACCCCCACTCTTCCTGTTACCGTCTCCTGCTTTCATCAGTAGCACTTATTCAACATAATTTATGTTTTACTTATTTTATTGACTCTCTGCTTTGACCAGTGGAATATTCAATGGCATGTAAGCTCTGTGAAGGCATGGGTTTTGAGCTGCTTTATTTACTATTATCTTTCTTTCTTTTTGTGGTACTGAGGATTGAGCCCAGGGACATTCTACCTCTGAGCTACACCCCTTGCCCTATTTTATTCTTTATTTTGGAACAGGGTCTCACTAAGTTGCAGAGGGTCACACTAAGTTGCTGAGGCTGGCCATGAACCTGTGATCCTCCTGTCTCAGCCTCCCAAGTACTGGGGTTACAAAGTGCGCCGCCACGCCTGGCTTTACTCTTATCTTTCGAGTGCTTATGACATTGCTGAGCTGCTAATAGGTGACAATATTTGTTGAATGAAGGCATGCACAAGTGAACAACTAAAAGGAGGATCAAGCTCCTTTCTCAATGGAGGTCCAATTTTCTCAATGGAGAAAATTTTCAGGTAGGAAGGAGGAAAACTTAGCAAGCTCATGTTAATTGGTCTAGACCTCTCAATAAAGTCAGGGTGATAATTGTTGAGAGTAGAATGTGTGAAATTTGAGCTTTGTGAAAGTAAGAGGGGAAGAGTGAAATAACTAGTTTGTGTAGTATTATGGTCTGAATGTTTGTGTACCCTGAAATCTATATGTTGAAATCCTAATCCTCAAGGTGATAGGACTTTTGAGAGGAGATTAGCCATGGGAGCATACCCCTCAAGAATGGGATGCGTGCTTTTAAAGAAGAGACCCAAGCCGGGCGTGGTGGCACATGACTGTAATACCAGTACTTGGTAGGCTGAGACAGGAGGATCGCAGGCTTGAGAATAGTTTCAGCAAGTAGTGAGACTATCAGTAACCTAGTGAAACCCTGTTTTGAAACAAGAAAAACAAAAGTAAAATAAAAAATAAAAAGGACTGGGAGTGTACTTTGAAGGTAGAATGCCCCTGGGTTAAATCCCCACTACCGGAAAAAAAGAGAGAGAGAGAGAGAGAGAGAGAGAGAGAGAGAGAGAGAGAGAGAAAGAGAGACCGAGACCCAGAGAGTTTCACCATGTGAGGACATAGCAAGAAAGCATCACTTTGAACCAGAAAGTGGACGCTCACCAGACACTGGATGTACTAATGTCTTGATCTTGGATTTTTTGGCCTCCAGAATTCTGAAAAATAAGTGTTTGTTGTTTGTAAGCCATCTGTTTTCTGGTATTATTATTATGGCCGCCTGAACACAGCAAGACAGGAAGGGAGCTTATGGAGTAAACAAGAAAACAGGAAAAATGATAGGCAAGCTGTGAGACCCTGAAGCTAAGAAGGTCATATAGGAAATATTTATTGCTTTTAAGACCATTATAATTTTGGATCCTGGCAATTATAAAAGGAAGAGAAAAATGTGGTAGAATACACATTTGAATAGCATTAACAATATTATAGAAAAGTAAGGTTTCCTATACCATTTAACTCCTTCAAGAAATGCAATAGGATTATTATTATCCCCATTCTTCCAGTAAGGAGCCCGTGGCCCAAAGCGCTTCATACACTGGCCAAGGTCCCATAGCTAGTAAGTCACCGAAGTGGGTTTAGAACCCAGGTATTTTACCTCCAAATCTCATGCTCTTTATTAGCATCTTATGTTTCTTTCTCATTATTTTATGCTGAAAAAGCCGCTTAATATAGTCTGATAACACATTTGAGAGACTAAAAAGGTCATACACAGAGTAATAGTGTGTACTTAGTGGAGCTAGGCTTTAAGCATAATATGAACTTATTTTTCAAAAGGTCAAATGTGACTACATAAGGACCAAGTAGAATAAATCACCCTCCCACCTCCTGCTAAGATGCAAACAGAATGCCACAGGAGGGCCTGGAGTCCACCCAGACAGGAATACACCTGCAAGAAGGTGTAAAATAGGCCTTGCTGAGAAGCGCTCACATCCAGTATGGTGGGTGGGGTCCAGGGTGCAGCAGAAGATGGACAGAGCTGAGGGGGCAGGAGATTTCAACAGCTCCAAAATGTTTCCAAGAGAGCCAGAGGAAAGCCCAAGTCATCCTTCCAAGGAAAATTGGTCAGAGGAAAATTCCTGAAGGAAAGTCATTATAGACCTTCAGTTTAGAGGGAAAGAATAAGACCAAATTTTACAAGTTCATCATTACAGTGTGATATTCCAGAGTAATTCCTTACTTCAGTCTCAATTCTCAAACTTTTATGTATCTGTACATACCTAAATATATCAAAATAGTTTTCTAAATATTCCAGCAGGTCTTGTGGTTGCCCCCGACAAAACATCTTTTCCCCCAGACCTGAAATGCCAATTTGATTCATTTGAACATTTCAGATTAAAACAGAAATGGAACATGATTAATAGCTTTGTAAAATAATGTTAGAAGTTAACATAAATTTCCAAGGTATTTGAGAAGCTGCCAAGGCACACCGTGCTTTACAGAAACAAGAGGGAGGTGAAAGTTGACAGACATGGAAGTAATGCAAAATGCAATTAAAATGTAAAGAATCAGCTACGTCAACCCAGTGATTCTATTCCTAGGAATTTATTCTAAGGAAATAATTCAACAGAAAAAAAGAAGAAAATAATTCAACAGAATTTCAAAGGCTTTTTTGTGCAAAGATTTTTCCCTTCGGTGTTATAGAAAATGGCAAAAACTAAACAAAACAAGAACCAACCAACCACTAGAGAATAGCTTAATAAATTACAGTATAGCAATATTATGGAAATGTGTTAAATTTTGTACTGAGCAAAGCCTTTCAGAGAAAGGCATCCACAGAATTCCCAAATGATGCGTTTTAATCCCACTTATGAGAACTTGTTTTCAGAGATGAATCATTGTAAGTCATTGCCTTTCTCTGTGTACTTTCCCTCCATGTTGCTATTTGTTTCACAATCAATAGAAACCCAGGAAGATCCAGATTCTGAAACCAATCCTAAGGTGTTGTACACACTTACACAACATCCTCAAAGAGAAAACTTTTCAGGGAGGAACTAAATGTCAACCAGAGGGAGATCTCCACAGGAGAACAGGATCAGCCTGGGAAATCATTTCAATGAAGCATTAATTGAAAGATCCTGGTGTCTCAGGATGTATTTTAGGAAGGAAGTATTTTCAGACAAATAACTTATTCTATCTGAAACAGATGATTTCTTTTCCAACTGGGATTTCTCCTTACATTTTTGTATATGAACAAGTGTAATGTCTTTGGAGTCAGATGAAACTGGGTAATAATGACAGTAAAAGCCTGTATTTAGCCAGGCATGGTGGGACACATTCATAATCCCAGTACTTGGGAGTCTGAAACAGGAGGATGGCAGGTTGGAGGCCAGCCTCAGCAACTTAGGGAGACTCTCAGCAACCCAGTGAGACCCTGTTTCAAAACAACAACAACAAAAAGATTGGGGGTATAGCTCAGATATAGAATGCCTCTGGGTTCAATAACCAGTACAAAAACAAAAACCAAACCAAAACAAAACAAAAAAACCCAAATTAAAACCTTTATACCTTTATTTACTGAATACTCAGAATATATTGGACACCATTCTAAGGGTATAGCTGAGTTTTCTAATTTAATAATTGGAATGTACCTATTAATTAGATGTTATTATTATCTCTGTTTTACAAATGAAAAAGAACTAGGGCACCTAGAAATTAAGTAGCTTGTCCACTAAAATTCCAGATACACACTTTAGTTCTGCCAGTTGTTGGGCTTAGTTATGTCTTTAAGTGGCAACTTTTTTATTTTTCGGACCCTTTCCTCCTCCTCCTCCTCCTCCTCCTCC